>JAVSBV010000029.1:608610-640379 GCA_033117975.1 Parotocinclus spilosoma | reverse complement strand
TCTTATACACATACACTCACATACCCAGAGTAAACCCAGGCAGACACAGAAAGGAGCCAGGCCGCTCCACCCTGGGATTGAACCCGAGACCTTTTTGCTATGAGGCAAGGGTGCTACCCACCAAGCCACCATGCTGCCCCCAGTGGAGATTAAGAGTTTGTGAACACTTTAAATGTTTTCTACATCGCTTCATAAATATGACTTGACCATAGGCAGGTTTTCACACAAGTCAAAGTAGATCAACAGAATCAAAGTAAACAAATTAGAAGGAAAATATCATACTTGTTTAATTATTTTGTTGCTGTTGTTCAAAACTGTAGTAAAGCAATGTAGTCTTGAGAACTCAGATGCCTTCCTTCCTTCCTTTCTGTTTGATTTCTGATTGTACATCAGATGTACATGTTTGCTTCCTCCAAAGATTTTCTATTGGGTTCAGGTCTGGAGACTGGCTAGGCCACTCCAGGACCTTGAAATGCTTCTTATGGAGCCACTCATTAGTTTCCCTGGCTGTGTGTTTCGGGTCATTGTCCTGCTGCAAGACCCAGCAACGACTCCTCTTCAATGCTCTTACTGAGGGAAGAACTCAGTACACACTGGCATTTGCTAGTGTGAGCTGAGGGGTCATGAGATCCATGCATGGATTGTAATCCATGACCATTCAGGTCACTGACCAGGTCCTCTCATGTAGTTCTGGCCTGATACCTGACCTTTCCCAGAATCATCTTCACCCAACTAGGTGAGATCTTGCATGAAGGCCCAGAATAAAAAAGTTTGTATATAATAACTACACCAACAGCCTTTGCTTTTCACCAAGCTGTCACATACTGTCCTGTAGTCCATCCCAGCCTTGTGCAGGTCTACAATTTTGAATTTTTTTTACAAAAAAAATGGTGTCCTTAGACAACTTTTTAATCTTGGGCATGGTGGAATGGTTGGAGTGTGATTTATTGAGTGTTTGGACGTCTTTTATACAGGTAACAAGTTCAAAGAGGTGCAATTAATACAGGTAATGAGTGCAGAATAGGATAGGTTTTTTTAAAGAAAAAACTAACAGGACTATAAAAGCCAGAATTCTTGCTGGTTGGTAGGTGATCACGTAAATATTTTTTGCAATAAAATGCACATTAATTACAACGTGATTTTCAGAATTGTTTTAGATTCTGTCTCTCACAGTTGAGGTGTACATACAATAAAAATTACAGACCTTTCCATTCTTTGTAAGTGGCAAAACTTGCAAAATTGGCAGTGTATCAAATACTTGTTTTGCCCACTGTAGCTAGATAGATAGATAGATTGACAAGTTTAAAATAACTTTGTGCTTGTTGTGAAATGGCCGCTGCAGGCGATGCAACATTAAAGATAATTCGCATTCCCCTATTCAGGGAAATAGCAAGATGTATCTCTGAATAGAAACTTCAGATTGCTGCAAAGATTGCCATGCAGTTATGTCGTCCGATTAGACACCCGATCTTGCCAAAAGAAGGCATAAATGTGCTTCTTCTGCTGCTCTATAAAATGCTCTCAGAGGCTACTTTTGTATGTCTTGGTGAGAGATTGTTGACATCTATACATGCCTCTATGGCACATTTGCTCACAGCTGAGCTGGCTGGATGGAGGACAATGAAACTGTGGAAGCTGCTCATGCTTGTCAGTAGATCAAACAGCACTCTCTACCAATGTGTGTGTGCCCTCATGGAACCACTGCTCCCAATACCTTCTAACAGCTAGGTCAGAACAGCCTAGAGGGTGATCAAGTCATCAAAATGACCATCCATTTTTAAGGCGGTAGTAAATTCAGGCTCCTGCAAATGCTGATGCACGAATATAATCAGGCTATACATACAATGGGTACAGAAAGTATTTAGACCCCTTTAAATTTTTCACGCTTTGTTTCATTGCAGCCATTTGCTCAGACATGTAGAAAGACATGTGGAATTGATAATAACTTTATTAAACAAGAAAAACCATGAAATATCACATGGTCATAAGTATTCAGAATCTTTGCTGTGACATATTTAACTCACAAGCTGTCCATTTCTTCGTATCCTTTTTAAGGTGGCTTTCCACCTTCATTGGAGTCCAGCTGTGTTCAATTGAACTGATTGGACTTGATTAGGAAAGGCACACACCTGTCTAGATAAGACCTCACAGCTCACAGTGCATGTCAATGCAAACGAGAATCATGAGGTTGAAAGAATTGGCCAAGAATCTCAGAGACAGAATTGCAGCAAGACACAGATCTGGCCAAGGTTACAAAAAAAATTCTGCAGCACTCAAGGTTCCTAAGAACATGGTGGCCTCCATAATTCTTAAATGGAAGAAGTTTGGGACGACCAGAACTCTGGATGTCCAGTCAAACTGAGCAATTGTGGGAGAAAAGCCTTGGTGAGAGAGGTAAAGAAGATCCCAAAGATCACTGTGGCTAAGCTCCAGAGATGCAGTAGGGAGATGGGAGAAAGTTCCACGAAGCCAACTATCACTGCAGCCCTCCACCAGTCGAGACTTTGTGGCAGAGTGGCCCGACGGAGCTGAATGGCCCATAGAGTTTGCCAAAAATCACATGAAAGACTTTCAGACTATGAGAAATAAGATTCTCTGATCTGATGAGAAGAAGATTGAACTTTTTAGTCTTAATTCTAAGCAGTATGTGTGGAGAAAACCAGGCACTGCTCATCACCTGCCCTATACAATCCCAACAGTGAAAAATAGTGGTGGCAGCATCATGCTATGGGGGTGTTTTTCAGCTGCAGGGACAGGACAACTGGTTGCTATTGAAGGAAAGATGAATGCGGCCAAGAACAGACATATCCTGGAAGAAAACTTCTTCCAGAGTGCTCAGAACCTCAGACTGGGCTGAAGGTTCACCTTCCAACAAGACAATGACCCTAAGCACACAGCTAAAATAACAAAGGAGTGGCTTCAGAACAACTCTGTGACCATTCTTGACTGGCCCAGCCAGAGCTCTGACCTAAACCCAATTAACCATCTCTGGAGAGACCTTAAAATTGCTGTCTACCAATGTTTACCATATAACCTGACAGAACTGGAGAGGATCTGCAAAGACGAATGGCAGAGAATCTCCAAATCAAGGTGAAGATTCCCAAGAAGACTCATGGCTGTACTAGCTCAAAAGGGTCTGAATACTTATGACCATGTGATATTTCAGTTTTTCTTTTTTTAATAAATTTGCAAAATTTTCTACATGGCTGTTTTTTGTTATTTTAGTTTAAATAAAACCTCCTAATATGTTTCATATCTCCTCAAGTAATTGCAGCCTGTGCTTTAATGTAATAGGCGTTTTGTAATGTGTACGTTTTTGGGTCATTTTTTTTATTGTTCTAGGAAATTTATCTCCAGAGCCACTTAGTAAAAGCTTAGCCCCCCTATTCATAAATCTCCAGTGACGCCCCTGGTTAGTGGTTTTAATGTTATTTCTGATACTGACTTAATAAAGAATTCACAGTATACATACTATTTCAGCTTGAATTACATAACTGTAAAGGAACATTATTTAATTTAATTATTTTTTTCTACTCAGGGTGACAAAAAATCCAGTCCCTAGCTGGCAGCACCAGGTGGAAGGCAGGATCAGCCCTAGGAAATGGGTGCCAAGCCATCATAGGGCACATATGCTCAAACACTCAGACATACACTCACACCAGTTAACCTAAGAGAAATGTCTTTGGAATGTGGGAGGAAAAACGGAGTACCTAGAGAAGGTCCAAATGGACATGGGGAGGACACACAGGGTCAGTGGTTGAGATTGTACAACGGAATAGGCTGTGAGGTGACCGCACTAAACACTGCACTACCGTGATACCCGACAGGTATGTGGTATGCCTTCTACCAACCACAATCACTTTATAGGATAGGATTCATACACATGGCTAGTTCCGATCACTGACAAAGGTTTACAGAACAAAAATACGGTGTTGTGGCAAATAGGGTGGTACAAGGAACCCTCAAAATAGGCCAAAGGAATCAATGTGTTTTCACTTGAAATTGTAAAACATGTATTATTTTGGGATGTTTTTGTTTTGGATAGTGAACTGACATCTTTTTGTGCGTGCTCAGTGACTTTCATTTGTGACATAACAATAGGTGGTTTTACTGTGTACCTTATCTAGCTCATGCAACTTGGTAAGTGAGGGGGAAATATTGATTTTTACTTTTTCCTTTTTCAAGGTCATTCAGTAGACTACTGAAATGGGACCTTTCGACCTGTCTGAGCATTAGCTTTAATGATCTTGTGTTGATGAAGAGATGGCTATTACTGTCCATTCAAAAATGGTTTCCTTGGTCCACAATCAATAAGCATGAATCAATGGATTATACAGCCTGATCAACCACATTATCAAATGGTGGTTATGGCACTTGATGGCGCTCAAGCTTACTTACCCGCGCATATTTGGAGGAGTACGGGTCCTCAAAGAGCGCCCACATTTTCTTCTGCCAGCGGCTCCAGCGGCCTGTGCGGCTCTCTGGTGAGTCCCCTAGAGCCAGACGCCGCGTCATTTCGGCTCCCTCGTCCCCTTCTGCGGGCGCTTCGTGTGCGCCAGCTTCTGCCTCCGGTTCGTCATGTCCTCCACCACCTCCACCTTCGAGCAAAGCTCCCCCACCGAAACTGACCAGCGCTTCCTCGGCCTCGCGGTGCTGCCTGTAGGTCATCCAGCAGCACGGCTCCACGTCTGTTTCATCGATGCCCCAGAAGGCGAGCTCCTCTTCGTAGAGCGGTCCGCACACGTCCGCCGGGCAGTGCAGTTTTCCGGTGCGGTAGTAGTTGAGGATATGGGCAAAGACGCCCGGGTGCCGATCGAAAAAAAACTCATTGGCAGCTGCGTCGTAATCGAAGTGGCTGGCGGCGTCAGGTTCAGCGAGCCAGGACAGCCGTGATCCAGGCAGCGTGCGCAGCGTGCCGCGGTACGTCTGGTGCTTAATACCGCCCACGTTAATCACAATGCGGTCCTTCTCGTCGCCGTGGTGGCCCATCTCAACACCCTGGGCATTATCTGCCACCAACTCCGGGCATGGTTACCTGGAATGGGGGTGAGGGTGAAAAAGACTAAGGGCTACGGGAAGCCCTGTGCATACTACTTGTGCAACACACTCATTCCATTTGAAACGAAACGTTCAGAAAACCAAAACGTATCCCTGTGTCGATGGCGTCAGTCTCGGCTTGGGCGCGCGAAACAGTAGTCTCACCGTCCTCCAGCAAAACTGCACACAATCAAAACGCAAGACCACCTCATCTGACTGCGTGCACAACTATCTGAAAAAGCGAAGCCAGCCTAAACGCGCGTCATTTGGTGCTGTGCATCAGTGGCCGCTCATCTCCTGGCTTGCTGTCATTCGACGCAAGGCGACTGTGATTGTGCTGCCGTCGCGCCTTCATCACTCCACATTCGTCGTCCTCTTTCTACAGAAGGTATCTGTCTAGCCTACGTTTCAGACCGCAACCAGAAGCCACCGGTCGGTCTGGCTCACTTGAAACCATGCGAAAATGTGATGTGAATGAAACCGCGTTCACGCACTGATAACAGCGACGTGCATTCAAGCCCTCCCGCAGCAGGTCTAACGCCGTAAGTCACGTGACCACGCGCGGACTATACTCTAAATGTACGCAGGAGCAAAGACGCTCTCGGGTTGACGAGCTGAGAAACGCAAAGAAAAATGAACGCGCAGGAGAATATCTCATTCACACAATCCGACAGACTGACTGCAAGCTGGAGCCCAAGGAAACATTCGCGCGTCGCTGTGCGCTCCTGCTGGACCCAAGCTCTCGCATCCTATTTGTAGCGCAGCTTGACCTCCCCTTGTGTGTGTGTGTATGTGTGTCCATGTTTATATTACACTGTGGGGGAAAATAAGTACCTTCTAGAATATAAATAACTGGAGCTGGGGTCTTACTGGCAGTAACTGACCGTAGACAGGTCCATATACACACACTTATTCTCATGGTGGTACAAGCAGAATCATGGTTAGAAATCTAACCAGGGATCTCTGGAGCTGTGAGGCAACAGCACCAACCACTGTGCCAGTGTTCTACACTGAGTATCATGCCGAGCTGAAAATGGGACAACTTGGCAGTTATTTCTCAATACAGCATCATTTTTAATACAAACCCAAATCAGATTTGGAAGCTGGGACAGTACATTGGATAGAACATAGCATTTGATATGATGGCCTCCAGTCTTTGCGGCATGTAGACATGGTCTATCCAGACACCCCAATCAGCTTCTTTAGAAATTCATCAAGGCTTTTCACTACCACATTAGAATTATATAGTATTAATTAATTTGCTGTTGTCCCTCAAATCTTATCATTATATCATATAAAACATACTTATATGTTAATAAAGTACATCACTTGGTAATTATTATCATAATATTGACAATTACTAACAAACCCTCAGCTCGTAAAAGGATTTTAATGTGTGCTGAGAGCATTCAGATTAACCTCAAACTCTCCAGATGGGCATTTCTGTGGAAGATTTGATGACGCTCGTCATCTGCAGTGATGCTTGGAAGTTGGTGAACCTTTAAAATTATTTTTGGTTCTGCACAAATATGGCCTAAACCATAATCAGATTTTCACACAAGTACTAAATTAGATAAAGAGAACATCTTTATTTATTGAAGAAAATGGCCAAATATTACATATCTAAACCTTTGCTTTAAGTATCTGATTGTGACGAGCGTTTGGAGCAGTAATTGTAGTTTAACATTTACAGTAAGTTGTTGATCAGGACTGCACATCTGTTCGGGGAATTTACATTCTTCAATACAGAACAGTTATAACTCTTGAATGTTGGTATTATTATCATTGTTTTATTTGCGAAGCATTTTGTTTGAAATTGATTTTCAATGGCAACCCTCCAGTTACACTATTGTGTTCCTCATTAATGGTAGACTCCTGAACTTGAACAAAAGTCAGTGTGACAGTGTGACTTAAATTTCCTGCATTTGAACACGGTCTGTAGGACTATATATTGGTGGAGTGGAGTCCAAACTCTTAGAGATGGCTTTCTAACCATTCCCAGCCAGCCTTTTCCCAGTTGTTGAGCATCAGCAACCCTTTTTCTCCTTAATAAATCTCCTGTGTTTGTGCCAGGATAGACTTCCTCCTGGGTAGTTTCGATGGGTGCCTGTCTTTAAATAAAACTTTGCCCCTGCTCATGTCTGAAATGTCAAGGGTTCACGAATTTTAAGCATCAGTGTATATGCCTAAGAAATTTCATAGACTTCAGACCAGAAGAGCATGGGCCCAGGTTAGTGATGAATGATTCTTGAATATTTCTGAATATTTTTTGAATATTTCTGAATCTTCAATATCTTGCAATCACCTGATATTCATACAGCCATGTTGCCCGGTTGCAGAATATGCATTTATAATAATTATTTTTAAAACATATAATTATTAAAAATAACACTATATGTATCTGCTCTAAAGTTGTTAGGATTTACCTAGTTAATGTTAAAAATTATTGTAACCTTTAGAAATTACTTTTTTTTTTAAAGAAAATTTCTTTAGAAATTATTTTTACTCATATATAACTGCTAATATTCCAGTGAGTGCATAGGTGCTAAAACATGCTAACTGGATATTAGAGAAATATTTGTTATTATTTGAAGCTTCTGTTTTGGCTCCACAATAATCAAAACATCACGCACCATTCTAAAAAACGGGTGTCTTTTGTCATTTCGTGCAAAGAACACAAAGACAACAAACTACATCCTTAGATCAGAAAAAGTTGCGACTGTGTGGAAAATGCATATAAAAAAGTGTAATATTATTCCAGTGCAGGCAGTAAGGTGGTATGTAAAGTCATTTATGAATGTATTAATTTTACGAAATTTCAATAATTATGTGATTTCAAACAGGTGATGCCAGCAGATGATTGTAATTATGATTTTGTGCATTTACAATATTTAGCAGACGCCCTTATCCGGAGAAAATCTATTTTTCTTTTATGAAGTGTTTATGTACTATGTACCTTAAAAAGTTTGGTAGGGATTTGCATATTTCTCCCTATACAATGCATATAATATACTTAAAGGATTCGAGTATTCAAGTATTCGGGAGGGATCTTTGTGTATAATATGGACTCGTATGTGGCGTACTAAAGGAACTACTCGACTCCCCCCAGTGGCTGCGGGGGGAATCGTCCTGACCCTAACACAAGGGAGCAAGTTTAACTTAATGTTTGCTATCTTCGACCCTCAGACGGCATTGCAGTAAGAACTATCATTTATCAATAGCTGATAGAACCACATGGGCAAGGAATTACTTTGGTCAATCACTACAGTTTGGAGTTTAATTCACAAATGCCACACAAACTCAACTCAGCAAAAAAGAAACTTCGTGCTAACAATGTGCAGAAACAGTGTCGATTTCTATGGGCTGTGAGGCTTATAGGATTGACCATCACACAGTGGAATCGTGTATGGTGGTCATACGAATCGGTATTCCAGGTCTGTTTTAGAAAAATTAACACTATGTGCTCCATTAAAAGACAAAAAGGACCTTTCAAAGCCCGGGCCTGTAATGCTATGAGTCAGTGCCCTTGGAAAAGGCCATTTTCAGTTCTGCTGAGCAGATGGATATTGATGGGAAGAACGTTCAACGTTTCATACCTGTATATTAATATATACCCCAGTGAAACAGACACTACACTCAGATGGCATGTTGGCACGGTGGTTGGTACAGTTGACTCGCAGGACTGTGTTTGCACGTCTTCTCTGTGTGGATTCATGCATTAGGTTAACTGATTATACAGTAATCAATTACTAAATTTCCATTCTACAATTAAAGTCGTATTTTTCCCATGTTTAGGAATGGGTTGCCATCATTTAAGATGTTGGCCAAAAGCTCATATCCAGCATGCCGAGGCAAATTAGAAGAACATAAAAACGTATGAAATTCTTATAATTGTACTTCACTTTTTAATGTAAACATCTGACAAAATGTTCCAAAGAAACTAAGGCAGTAAACTTTGTGAAAACCAAATTTTGTGCCATTATCAATTTTTTTTGGCTATGACTGTATAATCTGATCTCGTAGTCCTTTCTCGTCCTGGCTACAGATTCAAAGAAATGATTAGAAGTTTAAGAGCACTTCAGAAGTAGGCTACGACGTCCTTCTTCCATTCACGGCGTTTTCCCCGTAAGCATTCTCAGGGTCCAATCAGGACCGGCTACTAAAATGACCGTGTTCATCCTACCAATTGGAGACGCGGAATCTGTCACCGCCTATGTGTTTCCCTATGGCTACTTCCTCTATCGAGTGAAAGCTGGAGCAGGTGCTTAGTTAACCGATTGGAACTGGCAACATGTCGGCCGGTGTCATGCTTAAGTGTTTACATAAAGTTAGCAGGGTTTCCCTCCGTGCTTTGAGACCGTCGTTAGTAGCTGCTTATCACACGGAGAGAGGAGTTTACGGGTACAGACCGCGCAGGGAAACCTTGGAACAATCTGACGTGGAGCTACAAGCGCTGCTCGAGCACATTTCCAAACTTAACCAAGGTCAGCGGATGTTACAGCTCATGTGCATACCTATTGTTTAATTCAGAACTAAACATAGAAGTTCATCAGCATGCACATAATCATCACCCGTGTAACACATGTCATGTTTCTATGTACAGTATGGCCGTGTGTTAGCAATATGAGGCTCGTTTTAGGGAGGACGAAGCATCCTAAGTTGGGCTGTATTTTAGGGAAGCCTGTGAGCGCTTCCGAGAAAAGGACAGTCAACATTTGAGCGGCATCCTAAGTATGCAGCATATGCGCGTTCCCAAAAGTAGGTCTGTTCCTGTTGATCGTTTTGTTTTCTGCGCATGCGTGCCCTTAGATGTTGCAAGATGATAACGAGTCGTACTCCGTTTCCATGTACATTTAAGCATCGTGTAACTTCCACGATACAGTCTGTGAAAATGCATGCTCTGAGATCTGGACGTTTTTGAATACCATGTTGTATACGTTGCTTAGCAATGCTGGTTGTATTAAATATTATAGTGAAGTGGCAAACGGGCACTAATTTATTTAATATCAACTTTGACTGCTACTTAAATGTATCTTATTTAGCAATTTCTGATGAGTAAAAGATGATCTTACTGTAAATCTGTGTGCATTGACTTAGTCATCACCTCTTTATCTGGCGCTCTCACTGTCTGTCTGTCTTTCTCTCTCGCATACACAAACACATTTCTAAAATGAGACACTAATTAATACAATTATTGTGACTACTGTAATTTCTTTCTGTTGTATATATGACTCAAGCAGATACTTTAGGAACTGAAATGCACATTTAACAGCACTGTGTTGCAAATGCTCGGCTTTTTGTCTCTGCTTGTTTCTCTTTTGTGCTCTGTTGCAAAGACGCATCATTTCTTATTCCACTTGTTTCTTCCCTGTGTTGTGTGAGTTTACTTCCACAAATAGAAATTTGGTGTTCTCACACACGGCAATGCACAGATTTATCACACACAGTGCGAAATATATTTAATGCTGAGTAATGAAACATTGCATCGTGTTTAGTCTGCTCTCGTTGATGCCATGTGTTTAATACATATTTCGGCACCAGGGATGCTGAGAGGCTTTTACATGTGTCATTATAACTGCTGTACCACAACAGCTATGTATCTGGGAAGGCCATTTATGTGTTAAGTAGGTTAACTATCTTAATTCTAAGGATAATAATCTTATCAGACAGTGAACTTGTATGCAAACAGACACTATCTGAATGCATGGTATACCTTACATACCTTCGCTGGTTTGGATAATTTCATTTATTTCCTTTACACTGTGCAGGCGCGTCATTTACAGCCAGTCAATGTTACTCATGGGGAATCTGAATCGGTAGCATAAAGCATGATCGTAGCATCCCTAATATATATTTAGAGGTTGTTATACATTAGCTTTACTGTTTCTTCACTTCAGTTGTGCACAGTGTCCTCAAAGTCTTGTATTCATGTCATGTTATATATGTTTTAAACTTTGCAGAATGGAGTGTGTTGTTCATTAATTTTTATGTAGTTAACCATGTCACAGAGTGACAAAAACATAAATTTTATTAATAGAATATTTTTTCTTTAAGAATTTGTTTACATACAATTCTAACATAGATTAAATATAATATAATGTTAAAGTAACATGCAGTAGTTTAACTCTTTGTGATTATTTGCTGGTTGCATAAACAGATCATGCCCTGGCACGTTTGGTGGAGGCCTATCGCACACATGGTCACAAAGCTGCTAAAATCAACCCTTTATTGCCCAACATGCCTCTTACAGAGAAGATACCAGAGATCAGCCTTCTCAAGAGCAGCCTTCCAGGATCTCTGACCACTTCTGGTAGGCATATTGAGCATACAATACTCAGATTTCTTGTCTGAATGTCTACATTTAATGTCTGTAGATAGAGTGTTCGAGTATGGATGCGGTCATGTACAACAGTGGTATGACAATTAATTATTAAAGGAATTACAGATTTGATCCTGTTTAGGCAAAATTGATAGTATATCTTTCACCAAAATCGAAGAGGATTGCGTTAGTGTAGCGGTCAAGGTACTGTACTCTGGACCTCATGGTCCAGGGTTTAAATCACACAAGACTATGAGTTGTAAGTATACGTCTGGATAAGTGTGTCTGCATGAGAACCTCATATAAAGAGTCTGAATACTTATGACTTACATTAATTTGCAACAATTTCTACGTCTGTTTTTTCTGTCAAGATGGGATGCTGAGTGTACATTAATGAGAAATAAAAACTTTTTTTACTTTAGCAAATGGCTGCAATGAAACAAAGAGTGATGCATTCAAAGGGGTCTGAATACTTTCCATACCCACTGGGCCTTTTTCATCCAGAATGCAGACAGTGTACATAGAACGGGCACAAAAGGTTTTTTAAATCTAGGCCTTGTTTTTAGTTTTTGGTTTGCCTTTGTTTTTCAGTTTGACTTGCACTATACTGCAGGAAAACCAACAACGTACACTTTCTAAACTAGCCCTGCTCATATTTTATAATATAAAGTTCAAGAAAATAATTGCTTGGTTCCTGTTTAAGTTTTGTTTTCCCCTGTACTCCTTGGTTCATGGTCCTTCCTGGAGGTTTGAGGCACTTTGAGAAAGAAGAGGCCAGCACAGAGGAGGTTATAGCATACTTGGAAGACACCTACTGTGGGAGAATCTCTGTGGAGACCAGCCAGCTACAAAGCCTGCAGGAGCAACTGTGGGTTGCAGACCGCTTTGAGGAGCTCAAGAAGGAAAAGTTCTTAACAGAGGAAAGGAGGCACCTGGCAAAGCTTATGCTTGAGTCACAGGTACACATTTAATTGCAGACTCAGCACATATACCAGCTTTAGCTTTGTAATTCATTAAGTAAAGCTAGTAGAACCCCAATTCCAGTGAAGTTGGGACATTGTGGACTTTTCAGCCCATACTCAATTGAATACACTACAAAGACAAGATATTTCATGTTGAAACGGATAAAGTTTGTTTTTTCAAAAAATATTCACTCATTTGGAATTTAATTCCTACAGCACGTCCCGAAAGAGTTGGGACAGGGCTAACAAAGGATTGGGAAAGTTGAGGAGTGCTCAAAAAACACATGTTTGAAACATTCCACAGGTGAATGTCATGATTGGGTATAAAGGGAGCATCACCGAAAGGCTCAGTCATTCATAAGCAATGAGCGAAGTTCAGCACTTTGTGGACAACTGCATGAGCAAATAGTCCAACAGTTTAAGAAAAAAGTTTCTCATCATGCAATTGCAAGGAATTTAGGGATTTTATCATCTAAACTCCATAATATCACCAAAAGATACAGAGAATCTGGATAAATCTCTGCAAGTAAGCGGAAAGGCCAAAAACCAATATTGGATGCCCATTTCCTCAGGAATCACTGCATTAAAAACTGACATAACAGATATTACCACACATGCTAAGGAGCACTTCAGAAACCTATTGTCCCATCATTGGAATTGGGTTTGTATATTTTCCATTAATATATTCCTTGTTGTATACTGGCAAAAGGATGCCTTCATTTAATTGTACATTTACAAATGGCAATTTTGTAGTTAATTTTGTAGGTCATTTTATGCTACACTAAAAGATATAAGGATTCAAGAAGTTCGTGTGATATTAGTGGAAATAGTATTTTTCTTGTCATCACAGGAATTCGACCACTTTCTAGGCACAAAGTTTGCCACAGTGAAGCGGTATGGAGGTGAAGGAGCAGAGAGCATGATGGCATTTTTTCTAGAGCTTTTCCATTCTGCAGCTTTAAGTGGAGTGACCGATGTGGTTATGGGTATGCCTCATCGTGGAAGACTCAACCTACTTACTGGACTATTGCGTTTCCCACCTGAGGTGAGTAACCAGCTGTGCAAATATATCCAAAATAATTCCTAAAAAATGTGTAAATAATAACTAAGGATGTATAAACAGCACAGCATGACTAAGGAAACCATAACTACAGCTGATACACCTGTGGCTGCTAGTAATTAGTAAAAGTAATACATTATTTCAAAGTAATACATGCATTCTTTCAACGTATTGTCCATTTGTATGGGTATGTAGTGATTTTAACGAAAATATTTATGTAGTTTCAAATACCAGCAAAAATTTGGGCTAAAAGAGGCGTACTTAAATTATTTACATATTTTTAGATTGTGCTTTTCGAACTTGATAGTGTGACCACTGGAAAATAAACTACACTTGAAAGCAAAAAACAGTAAATTGGGATTCAGTTGTCATTTGAGTTTTGTGTACATCGAGGGGAATTTTGGTGTTAATATAATATTTGTGACTATGTGGTAAACTATTCATAGAATTTGTTAACTGTGGATTTCAACCTTTTCATCTATCTTGTTTTTGCTGTAATCTTTGTGATGCTTTTTAAGCAGGTTTTTTCCACTAGACATAACACATTTGTCTTTGCATATTTAAAAGCATAAACATTTGCCCAGTGTCTGTTTTCTGAACTCCTGTGTGCTTCTGAACAAAGGATGTTGGTACACATCCTAAGGCCAACAACCTACGTCCTGAAACGGTTAAGAAAAAAACCCTTCAGGCATTTTTTTTGGTGCACTTCACTTTAACCATTTCAGGACAGTAAGTTGTTTCAATCACATATCTTGTCCATTTAAAAGTATGGAACAAATATATTGCTTGGTCCTCAAAGTGTTAATGACCACAAAGGAATTCTGACCTAATAATACCTAATTCATTAATTATTTATTTCCCTATGTTACATTTCAGCTCATGTTCCGTAAAATGCGGGGTCTAAGTGAATTTCCAGAGAATTCACAATCCATTGGGGATGTGCTGTCTCATCTTACCTCATCTGTAGAGCTTGAAGTAGGTGCTGGACACCCACTCCATGTCACTATGCTACCTAACCCATCCCACCTGGAGGCCATCAATCCTGTGACTCAAGGCAAAACTCGAGGCAGACAGCAAGTCAGACAAGATGGAGACTATTCCAGTGAAAGCAGTGTTCGTCCAGGAGACAAAGTGGTCTGTCTGCAGGTAATGGTGGGATGTTTTCGTTTGTATAAGGCCTTGGCCCAATACAATTTATTTGCAACTGCTATTTATTCGTATCATAAATATTTGTTGTTACTAAAATACCAGTGCAATTGTCGGCTATAAATAGCCCGTACAAATACAGGTGCTCCCCAGTTTAGGATAAAGTTTCATTTCAACAAACTTTTCGTCAGTTGAATGTATCTGAGAAGTTTAATGATAATGATAAATGATAATTTATCATATAATAGCTTGTATTAAACATGCACATAACACTTACATTAACCTACAGTTTAACCAGTTCATTAACCCAAATCAAATTTTATACGTGTTGAATATCTCATAATTTATTGAATAACATATTTGAAAATAATTAAAACAAAACCAAAATGGTTCCTCCACTGGCACTGCTGCTTAGCTCTCAGCTGGCTGCTACTCGCATGCCCAGCTTCTGTGGAAGAGCATTGTACTATGTACTACTTGCCAGAGGAAAACATTAAATATTCAGAATGCAATTGCTGCCTACTGTGTTCTTATGTGTACTATCAGATTCTCATTAAAAAGGAAAAACACTAACTGACTTGTTAAAAAATTTTACCTTTTATTCTGTGTTTCCACACACTGGACTTTGTCTTCAAGAATTTGTTCTACCGGGTTGCTGGTCACCTCAGTGTCTGCCTACTTGGTGTTTGTTGGTGTTTTTGACCACAAGCTTGTTGAAGCTACTGCTGACATCATTCTTTCGTTCATGTATTACATTAAAATTTTCCATGTACAGTTAATTTCCCCATGAAGTCAAAGCTGTTGATTTGCCTACTTTTTGCTCTCTGTCTCTCTTCAGTCTTCTCCTCTCTCCTGTATTTTTCAACACTTTTGTCTTGATGCCATTCTGTCAGTGCTTAATGGTACAATTTCTGATCTACTTCACCAGCTGGCCCCACTAAAGACTTGCATTCACTATGGTTTACCCATGAACAGGCAGGCACTTGGAGCATATATAATAATTATATTACAATTATAAGAAAACTGCGCTTACTGTTTATTTAATAGTTTACTCTGATCACATGATTAGATAGCGATTACATGATGCCTAGTCACTGTACATTTGATCTGTCATTATTGGATACAAACCAAGAATCTATTCTCTACTGTTAAGAACCTTTTATATACTCCCTATGATATGCCTCCCTACACCTCCTAGCGGTTAAGGTGCTGGACTCTGAATCAGAAGGTCCGGGATCCAATTTCCACCTCTGTCAAGCTGCCACAGTTGGGCCCTTGAGCAAGACCCTTAACCCACAACTCCTTGAATTGTAAGATTGTATAAGTTGTAAGTCGCTCAGGATAAGGGCATCTGCTAAATACCGTAAATGTATGTGGTTACATGCAGTTGCTTAAATAGCACTATGCATGTGACACTGACATACAAATTACTTGTTTGATATCAGCCATAGGTTTACATATGGAGCATATGTGACACTAAGAATGCAGTAAAAATGTTTCAAAGTAGAAATAATTTTCAGGTAACAGTATCACTACCAGTTAGTACTTATACATCTGGTCTGACCATGATTGTGTAATAATTTTGTGATCAAGCTTTTTGGAACAGTTTTTTATTGGTCTAATAATTGACATTTTGTCTTATTTGTTTTCCATTCAGGTTCATGGTGATGCTTCATTTTCAGGTCAGGGAATTGTACCAGAGACATTTACCCTGTCAAATCTGCCTCACTTCAGAGTGGGCGGAAGCATCCACCTTATTGTGAACAATCAAGTGGGTTATACGACGCCCTCTGAAAGATGTCGCTCATCCTTGTATTCCAGTGATGTTGGTATGTGTGAGCAATTCTTTATTTTCTGTAAGTACAGTAGTAATGCTTGGTTCAGACTGTGTGATAGTTACTAAAGGTGTTGTGGTGGATCAGTTTTGTTTAAAAATGTACTGGTGAAAGTTTTGTTTGCATCTCATACTGCAATATGTGTATCAGTGGATAAGATAAGATCCTTGTCCACAATTCCTTGGATTATATGACTGTGTTAATTATGAGCCACGTGTGTTTGATGGTTTCTACAGGCAAGATGGTTGGTTGTGCTGTGATCCATGTGAATGGTGATGATCCAGAAGAAGTTCTCCGAGCTACACGGCTGGCTGTAGAGTATCAGAGATGTTTCAGGAAGGATGTTATAATTGACCTGCTCTGTTACCGGCAGTGGGGTCACAATGAGCTTGATGAGCCTTTTTTTACAAACCCAGCCATGTACAAAGTTATACGGTGAGCTCACACCTTCAATCCTGGACAAACTTGCAGCTAATTAACCCTTCGATAGGACGAACCTAAAAGAATTGATTACCACCTACATTGGTAACAATTTGAATCACTGTGACTTAGTCTCATAAGTGTCCTTAAACAGTTACAGATACATAAAAATATAATCCACAACAAGTAATTTATTTTTTATTTCCCAGCTCGAGAAAAAGTATCCCTGATACCTATGCTGATCAGCTTATCTCTGAGGGACTGCTGACAGAAGAAGATTGCTGCCAGATCAAGACAGCCCACTACTCTATGCTTAACGATTGCCTAGCCAACATGACTTTATACAGCCCTCCACCGACCAACCTTCAAGGCCGCTGGGGGGATCTGGTGGAGCCACAGAACAGAGTTTCATCCTGGGACACAGGTGTGAATATTCCTTTGCTTCAGTATGTGGGAGCAAAGTCGGTGATGATACCTGAGGACATTCTGATGCATAGTCATCTTACAAAGACCCATGTAAAGGTACATAATGATTACATATTTCAAATTGACTTTATCTCCTGAGTCACAATTCTGGCGTTGATATCTTCTATTTTGTGTGAAAGTCATAGCAGTTTCACCACCGATCAGTTGCACTAAAAAATGTTTTTTTATATAGCATATCATTGTTACACTGTACACACTTTTGTAATTACTTCATATTTTATTGGATTTTGGAAAAAGAGCATGCTTACTTTCACAAACATTTATTTTGGACAACTGTAACAAAGTTATTGGCCCTGAATTTCGTTATTAGTGCAATCCCAATGAGGTAATGATCTCAGTTTTCCATTATAATACTAATCATAATGTGCATATAGAACAGGGAATCTAATACACTTGTCAAGCCAGATTTTAAATTAATCGCTAAGTACATGAAGCATGCAACAGTACAATTACTTGTACAATAATGAGAAAGCATATACGTTTGGAATGTCACATGTACAACAATACAAGAAACAAATACTACACAACAATTAACATGAAATATGTAATCAACAAAAGCTCAACAGGAAAGATTCTGAAATAATATAGAGCACTACCCAGTAAGTAGCCACATGAAATGAACTAATACAATAACAGCAGTCCATAGTACTTTATGCAGTCTATACTGCCATCTGTGATAACAAGGGTTTTTGGAGGAACCTTTTGCTTAATACTGTAATTTGTAACTTAAACAATGTTTAGAATGTCAGCTCACCCTAAGGAGCAATTGTTTCTTTAAGTAAGTGGTTACTTACTTATTAAGGGCAAATCAGACAGCAATTTCTATTGTTAGAATATAAAACAAATCAATGTTGAGCATATGCTGAAACAAAGACTGTATACTTGATTATAAATTAGTCTTGTTTGACTCGTGGAGAAAAATAACAACTCTGTTGGAGTTTATTGACTGGTAATCTTTTGCTTTCAGTTGATAGAGTTAAACTGGTTGTATGGGTTTTATAAAGTGAAGTAATAAGCAAATAAAGTAAATAATGTTTTAGAGAAAAGTTATGTACTTTATCAGAGTAAGTAACCTTAAATTGTATTGAGTTTTTCTCAAGATATTACAATCATTTGGTGTGTCAGTTATATTGGTGGCTTTGTTTCAACCCTGCTTTTTCTGGTCACTGGGACATCCAGCAGATAAATAGGCAGATTCATGAACTGTATGGGACACCAGTCATTTACATTTTTAGGGCAAATCGTGCCTGGTGTGATATACGAACTAGCTGGAAGGCACCAATGTGACCCAACCCTAGGTCACGATGATGATGGTATAATGAATTGCTGCTGTGCCACCTGAGCGCCTATCAGTGACATTTGATTCATGTATTTTAAAATTTAACAGTCAAGGCTGCAAAAACTTGAAGAAGGGGCAACACTAGACTGGTCCACTGCTGAAGCCCTGGCTTTCGGAACGCTTTTGTGTCAGGGTAAGCTGCCTAAGCGCGACGCAGAATTTGCATGCGAAGGAATGCCGATAAACAAAGCTATCAAATGTATGATTCCAATGTTTGTTTATTATTTATTGCAGGCTTTGACATTCGGATCAGTGGCCAGGATGTGGGCCGTGGTACGTTTAGTCAGCGGCATGCCATGGTTGTGTGCCAGGAGTCCAACGACATGTATATTCCACTCAATAACATTGACCCTCAACAGGCAGGCCACCTGGAGGTCAGATTATCTATGTATACAAGTTTGTACTGTTGTTATCTTAAACTTGTGATTATGTTCATGCATAATGGTACTGTGTGTGAATGCTGAAGTTAAACTGGCTGTAATGTTTGCTTTTAGGTGTGTAACAGTCCACTGTCTGAAGAGGCAGTGTTGGGGTTTGAGTATGGGATGAGTATTGCACAGCCAAAATTGCTGCCCATCTGGGAAGCTCAGTTTGGAGACTTCTTCAACGGAGCACAGATCATTTTTGACACCTTTGTCTCTGGAGGTACAAAAGTCAATCTTACCAATAACTACAATAAATAATTCATTAATATGAACTACACTTGCTGTCTTCAAGCAGCGAGCTAAAGCCTCGCCTCTTCACTTAGCACTTAAGTGACGACTGAAACTGCATGTTAAAAATACACAAACCTTTGTGTGTTTTATTGATTTACCCACATCAGATACTAGCAGGTTCCTGTTGGATAGTGTTTTTAGGCTGTTGCTTGTTTACACTAACATGAGGTTTTGTCTACTAAGACGACTTTTGTAAGTCACTCTGGATAAGGGTGTCTGCTTAATGCTGTAAATGTTTAAGGTTTACATCAGGGAAAAGTACAACTGGTTTGTGTTAATATTTATAATCTATGTGGTTTGCATAGTACTCGTAAAATGTTTTTATAGGTGAGGCAAAGTGGTTGCTGCAGTGCGGCTTAGTAATTCTGCTTCCTCATGGCTATGACGGAGCTGGACCCGAGCATTCATCCTGCCGTATTGAGCGTTTCTTACAGGTGAGCAGAAAAATATACAGCTCATTTTATCTGTAAACACTATTCGCTACACAATGGGCATGCAGGAATATAGAAGCTGTATAGAATGTAGAATAATATGAGAATATAAAATATTATGTAACATGCAGGATGTGTAACTGAGACCCATCATTGTTTTTGCCCCATGAACAGCTATGTGACAGTAAGGAAGAAGGCGTGGATGGTGACACTGTGAATATGGGGGTCGTGAATCCAACAACACCAGCTCAGTATTTCCACCTACTAAGGAGACAAATGATCCGAAACTTCCGCAAGCCATTAATTGTTGCATCACCCAAGACCCTTCTCCGGTTTTCAGTGAGTTTTCACGAGGTTGAGCATGCTTGACCCCGTGTCACCTACTTGTTTAGCCAGACTCACTGTATGGAATTGACGTGTTGTAACACTAGGGGGCAGTGTCGAGTCTAGAAGAGATGGGCCCTGGCACTTCCTTCAAGCCTGTGATTGGTGACAACACTGTAAATCCTGAAAGGTGAGCCAGGGTGTGATTAATGCATGAAAACCTTTCCATGGTCCTTTCCCTTCACCTCAGAGACCTCAGAGAGTCTAAGGTGACAGAGCACTCCTCTACTTGTTTAAAAAATATTTATGCAAAACTGTTGCAAATATTATAATTGTGTTAAATACCTCTCGTGTTCATCACAGAATTCTAATTTGCCTAGGGACATCTACTAAAACTTCCCAGGAAAGTCTCTAGTGTATAATTTACTAAAAATGTGTATACAGTTATATTTTGTGTGAACGCGCGCAGACACTTCTATTGTTGCCTTAGTGCTAGAAGGGATTTCCATATTTCAGTCCTAACTTTTTCTGATATGCCTTTTTGATGTGGTGTTGTTAATAAATACATGGGTGTCCATGGAAAACGGGTCATCTTCTAGCAATTATTGTTGCTCCAACATATCTACTTTTAGAATCTTGTTTCTACATTTATGCTGACTTCACAGAACTGACAATGACCTTTACCAAATACACTGACCCCTTTGGTCTTTAGCACATATCTGAAATAATGAAATTCTTCCAGATTCCTTGAATTGTTTAAACATATTATACACTGTCAGGCAAGAAATGTTTTTAAAATTTGCATTTTGCATTATGATTTGCAATTGTATTGAAAAAAAAATGCAAATGTCAGGTAATTAAAACCAGCACAGATTATTGTCAGTAATACCTGTTTTTTTTACTGGAAAATGGACAGACCAGGATCCATTGTGAGTGTCCTGGTGATGATGATAATAGCATATTTTATTGAATTTGGATAGTCTTCTCCTCCTGTATTTGATTCAGTTAATTATTTAGTATATAATATAAGTTGAACTGGTGACCATGTAACAGTTTCCTCTGGTCTGTCACACCAGTGTGCTTCGGGTGCTGCTTTGTTCAGGAAAGCACTACTATGCGCTGCTGAAGCAAAGAGAGACTTTGCCTGAGGCAGGTAAAACCACAGCGCTGATCAGACTGGAGGAGCTATGCCCATTCCCCACAGACGCCCTGCAGGAGGAGCTCCGCAAGTATAGCAATGCCAAAGGTAATTCCATGGCCTGGCTTCATATTCTTACTTTATTCCAAATCATTATAAAATGTTAAGTCTGTGCATTTTGCTTTGAAAAAGGTAGTCTGGCCTTTCCTTGTGGATTGGTTGAGCACTGGTTGTACTCTGGTTGCTTTTTGTAAACTTTGTTAAAAATTTTCTTTAGATGCAAAGCAACTCGTGGTCTTTGCTTATAGCTCAATCTATCACTGTTTTGTTCTGTAGTGGAATGCTAATATTTTTGTGTCTGCTGTTAGGCATCAATTAGTTTATCCTTTTTGCAAAAAATTGGTGGCATCTAAAAATGTCAGTCATATTTGCTTTTGTAGAATTTATCTGGAGCCAGGAAGAACCACAGAACATGGGATGTTGGACTTTTGTTGCTCCCCGATTTGAAAAACAGCTGGCCTGTAAGGTAAGGATGCATAACTTTTACATTCTTTTACGTTTTTGCTACTTGCACTTATCTCATAATGCATCACAGTACATGATGATTGGTTGTTTGGTTTTCATGATTAGCTATGGCTGGTCAGTCGACCTGCCCTGCCCGCTCCCGCTGTGGGCATTGGTACCCTGCACCATCAGCAGCATGAAGCTATTCTCACAGCCTCTTTCTCCTGAGACAAAAGAAAACATAAAGTTGACCCACTGAAGTAGTCGATACAGCTGCTAATCAAACACTTCTCTCTACCAGACTTGTTGTCCCATTTTTTTAAAGTTGTGTTGTTTTTATGTGACAAACATCTTTTAACATGCACCCAAAAAACATTTCCCCAAAAAAGTCCTCACATTTGACTGGTCCCCATAAGGAAACTGTTTTTAGTGAAATTGCAGTTTGCTTTTGAAGAATTAAGAGTCCAAAGCTTTGCTTTTTCTTCACTACTGAAGTTACGGTTAAGGTTAAGGTTAGATGTAAATGCCTACAATAATGGTTATGCCACTGGGACATCCTGAGTGAGTGAGTGAGTGAGTGAGTGAGTGAGTGAGTGAGTGAGTGAGTGAGTGAGTGAGTGAGTGAGTTTCATTAACTGTACAATGGGTCACACTTTCACATCTGTAACAAACTGCAATTGTTAACTAGCTAAGTTAAATTAGGTATGTTAAACACATAAATCAAAATGTAACTCACAATACCAAAAGGCTGCCACTGCTTTGCTAGATTAATAGATTAATTCAAGGTGTACTAAGAACAGAAATGGGGTGGCCACAATCATTCATACTGATTAGGCTTTGTAACCCGTCAATTATTAGAGCTGATGATCAAATACTTATTTCAAAAAAATTACAAAACTGGGACGGATTTGTTTGAGCTGTATTAAAGGTGATGTTACATGCTGTGAGAAATATGTGTATTGATGTTCCAATAAAAACATTTTTAAAATAAAAGAAAAAACGTATTTTATGCAATAAAATGCAAATGTATTCTTTAAAAATCATACAATGTGATTTTCTGGATTTTTTTCCAGTCAAGTTCTTTCACACCAAACTTGCTCATTCATGTCTTTATGGACCATGAAGTCGCTATACCCAAACTGTTCCCACAAAGTTGAAAGCATGTAGTTTTCCAAAATCTCTTGGGATGCTGAAGCATTAAGTACTCCTTTCACTGGAACTAAGGGGCCAAACTCATATCCTGGAAAACAACCCCACTCCATAATCCCCCTCGACCAAACTTTGCACTTGGCACAATGCAGTCATGCAAGTACAGATCTCTT
Source organism: Parotocinclus spilosoma (assembly GCA_033117975.1). Classification (NCBI taxonomy): domain Eukaryota; kingdom Metazoa; phylum Chordata; class Actinopteri; order Siluriformes; family Loricariidae; genus Parotocinclus; species Parotocinclus spilosoma. The sequence continues at coordinate 617,340 of JAVSBV010000029.1, read as the reverse complement.
GGCAAACCCAAACTCAGACTCATCCGTCATATTGCCAGACAGAGAACCATAATTAGTCACTCCAGAGGACAAATGGGATCATGCTTTACACCACTGAATCCAATGCTTTGCATTACATTTGGTGAAATAAGGCCCATTCCATACAGGTCTCTACGCACTGTTCTTCAGCTAATCTGAAGGCAACATAAAGTTTGGAGGTCTGTAGCAATTGACAGTTGACGGCGGTAGACAGTTTTGTAGGCGATCTCTGCACACTGTTCACCTCAGCATGCGCTAACCCTGCTCTGTCATTTTACATGGCCTACCACTTTGACTGAGTTGCAGTCGTTCCCGGGTATTTCCATTTTGTCATACTACTGCTGACAGCTGACTGTGGAATATACAGTAGCAAGAAAATTTCATGACTAGACTTTCACGGATGCACAGATGTACAAATGTTTGTACAAGCAGTCTGCATGCATAGGTACTTGATTTATACAACTGCAGCCATGGAACATATGAATTCAAAGATTTGAATGGGTAAAGGAATACTTTTGGCAATATAGCACATTTTAGCATATAATTAAGGGGTATTGTGCAATTCATTTAGGATTTAAGAAACAGGAAATGGTGTTCAACAGCGAGCACTATATAAATCCAAATGTGACAGAAATCAACTCAGAAATGTTTAACCCTAAAATTGTAATTCATTTTTCCAGTGAATAAAGGTACGCTGATATGCTGTTTAACTGTCATCAGCATGGGATACTGTTATTGTGGCATATGGACCAATCATCTAGTAGGGTGTACCAGTATAATCAGCATTGCATCATTACTATCCACTACAAAACTGGCTTATAGCTGGTTATGCTGGTGAGCTTGGTGGTCTGCTTATAGTGGGCATAACCATGACTAAGCTAAAGTCTTGGAACCTGCACGTAGAAAACCAAACTGGTCTGACCTGGCTCAAAGAAAAACAATAACAATCTAACTGATAACCAGTGTTGCTTTACTAAAAGGAAGCCAAAAGTCGAGAGTAGACAGTCTCTCACACGAAATGTAACATTTTCTTAGCAATTTTAAACTCAATACAGTAAATCACTTTAGCCCTATTTAATCTACCGAATTAATTTTTGGCAAGAACAGCATTTAGTGGTCAAAGAGTCTTTTAATTAATTATCGAACCAGACGGGTAAAAAATGGGACCTAAATGAAGTTGCGTTATTGAACTAAACGTTATTTATTAAGCGCTGCTAGCATGTTGCAACTGTACAGACTACCTCAGACTGCGTTAGAATAAGCGACTTAGGAAGTGAAGTGAGTGCTTGGTTGTGTTATTCCCTGTATAGCAGACCAATTACGTATAGCCTATACATTACTGTGCATTTTAGTTGTGTTTGGACAAAGTGTAGAGTAAGCTGTACCTGCTCAGGATTACTGTCGCTAAATCAGGTGTGAAATGCACACACGATTAATACATAAGAGCTGGAGCTGCACCAGATCTCAAACACACACACACACACACACACACACACACACACACACAAGCGCGCGCGCGCGCACACCACAGCGTCGTCGTTACATTCAGGCTTTGATTTCATTCTATTAGTCTGACTGAGGGGAATCGGAGCAGGATCCGTTTTCTCTACTTGCTTATTTATTGGCGAAGCGTTGAAACCTTGGGCCGACATGGCAAGGGAAAACGAAGCATCAGCGAACGGCTCATGGAAAAAGCAAGTGGATGATATCAAGAAGATCTTTGAGTTTAAGGAGATCCTGGGAACGTGAGTATCGCTGCTGCTGTTGCAGCGGCTGCTGCATTAAACAGATAAGCTGCGATACTGGACATACATTCGTGTGTTGGTGGTGATTTTGCCCTTGGCTGTTTGAAACTTTCTGCTAATATCTGTTACTTCTTGGATTACAATTCTCTCAGATCAGGTGCATTTAAGCCGCGTTTAGACTTTTACATAAGGCGAATTACGTTACGTCAGGTCTGCGCTGATAATGACTGACTGAACACTTGAGGAATGTCAGATTGCAAATCCTACACAAGATCACTGCCAGGTCTCTGAAGCATAGAGTTTTAGATTGGACATTTCGCCAGAGATTTTGGGTTTCGGGCATTTAGATCTTAAATAATAAATGTTTAAGATGTATTTAAAAATAATCATTCTGCAATGTCCATAGAACAAAACCACTGGATATATATTTTTAAATCGTGTTAATTTACCCTAAAGTTATTTCAGTTAAATACACATACCCAGCTCATTAATCAGAAGGAAAACATTAAGGGTCTGTGTACAAAATACAAACACAGTATGAATACAGAAACGAACGACATAAGCAATTAAATCACTAAAAAGTTATTTATAGTTGAGTGAAGGTTATTACAAATATAGAATAGTCAGTAAGTCCTCCTGTGCATTTGTGAGAAGAGGTCTTCTGTGATTGTTTTGCCTTTGTCCCATTATGTATGGACCTTTTAAACATCATTAATGAATGTTTAACATCAGTTGGTTGAAGGGTGGGCTCTGGCCCCTCTAACAACTGGGGAGGACCAAGTGCATGGTTAATCGTCTTGACATACATAGGATATGGCCTGCTTACTGAAGTTGACACCTTGCAGTGGAGACGTAAAGGCTAGTTGACCCACATTTCTTCATTGGAAATGTGGTCTGTACACAGAATGTTGAGGATCAATGTTGATCACTGTTAAGACAGTGGTAATGGAAACTGATGACCTTCTTTGTCGTACTGGAAGAGATAGCTATTCCTCGTTTCACACACACAGATATCGGATATAGGAAAAGTACAGGTGCAGCTTTATATTGAGGGGTATATTGTAATGTTTCTCAATTTCTGTAGCGATATTCAGATGGTAGAGTCAGAACTTGATCTAAACAACCTGAAAGCATGGATCCATTGTGACTAGTTTTAGTGGTTTAGGCTGGTGTTGCTGGTATAATGGCATAAGGGACATTTTCTTGGCACGTTGGTCCCCTTAATACCAAATTAGCATATTTTAAATAGCACAGCCTATATTAGTGTTGTTCCTGGCTATGTCCATCCCTTTATGACCACAGTGTACTCTTCTTCTATGTACTATATCATAAGGCTCATTTTATCTCAAGCTATTCAGATATTGTCTCTAAGGAATCTCTAAGGAATGTTTGCAGTACTTTGTTACTCTGGTTTCCTCTCACAGTCCATTAATGTCTAAACTGCTGGCAACAAAAGAGTACACCTATAAGTGAAAATGCCTAAATTGTGCTCAATTAGCCATTTCCTTTGCTGGTATTACATGACTTGTTAGTGTTGCAAGGTCTCAGGTGTGAATGGGGAGCAGGTGTGTTAAAATTAGTGTTATAGCTCTTACGCTCTTAATATGGCACCTCATAGAACAAACTGAGGATCTGAAAAATAAGTATTGCTCTGCATAAAGATGGCCTATAAGAAGATTGCCAACACCCTGAAAGTGAGCTTCAGCAAGATGGCCAAGACCATGCATAGGTTTACCAGGACAGGTTCCACTCAGAACAGGCCACAAAATGGCGACCAAAGAAGTTGAGTGCACGTGCTCAGTGTCACATCTAGAGGAGTGCTGCCAGCATAGCTCCAGAGGTTAAAGGGGTGGGGGGTCAGCCTATCAGTGCTCAGACTATACACCACACACTGTATTAAATTGGTCTGCATGACTGTCATCCCAAACAGAAACCTCTTTTAGTGATACACAAGAAAGCCTGCAAATAGTTTGTTGGTCTGATGAGATAAAGATAAACTTATTTGGTTCAGATGGTGTTGAGCGTGTGTGGCAGCAACCAGGTGAGGAGTTCAAAGACAAGTGTCTCTTGCCTACATTCAAGCATGGTGGTTTGGGGCTGCATGAGTACTGATGGCTGTGGGGAGCTACAGTTCATTGAGGAAACCATGAATGCCAACATGTACTGTAATATATAGAATCAGAGGATGACCCCTTCCTTCGGAAACTGCACCGCAGGGCAGTATTCTAACATGATAACAACCCCAAACACACCTCTAAGACAACCACTGCCTTACTAAAGAAACTAAGAGTAAAGGTCAAGCATGTCTCCAGACCTAAACCCTATTGAGCATCTGTGAGGCATTGTGAAGCAGAAGGTGAAGTCTCTAACATCCACCAGCTCTGTGATGTCATCAGGGAAGGGTATTCCAGTGGCAATCTGTGAAGCTCTAGTGAATTCCATGCCCAAGAGAGTTAAAGCAGTGCTGGGAAATAATGGTGATCACAAAAATATTGACACGTTACACTCAATTTGGGCATTTCACCCTTGAAGGACTAAACGCTGCTGTTGGATTTCATGCTGTTATATAGCCATAAAATGCAGACGTCAGCAGTTTTAAACTGTTTAATAAGTCATCTTCCTATGTGTTATACCTTTAATACTAATCAAAATCAGTGCTCAAACGTGAGTTAGTCATTCGCCTTGCTGCCCTATGTGCAATATCTTAGCACCCTACACTTTGGTATTCACTGGTCTTCTGAGTTAAGCTCAGTCAGTCTCACAGCTGTGAGCATACCACCTACCCCTTCAGGCAGACAAATCTCATACACCGAATGCCCAATGTGATGTAACAAACAGATTGGAAAACCCTTATCCGCTGTCTGTTTTTTTTATTGTTGTTAATTAAAATAGGAGGTAATTACTTCCAAAATTGTATCGACGCATAAATCTCCTCAAACGAGGTGATCAGACCCAGCACCACAGTTATACTGCTATTGAGGGCCGCTAAAAAAGCATCCCCTGCCCTGTTGATCAAACATCTAGTCTGTTTCTGCATGCAAAAAAAAAAAAAAAAATTGCAGAGCAGTCTGTCAGTGAAGTGAGTATGCAACCATCAAACTTCAGAGCTGCATTGAATCCACAGGCTGGCAAATATTCAGTGAAGCAGCAGGGGAGGACATTAACGAGTAGACCGATTCAGTAACCTTACTGCATTAAGTGTATTGAATATGTTGTTACGAAGTAGTGCAGCCTACAATAAAGGAGAGCACTTCCAAATGTCAGCAAAACAAATGAGATGGTTTTGAACTTTAGGAAGTCACATGAATGTGTTCATGCCTTAATATATATCGATGGAACTGCTGTACAAAGAGTCAACAGTTTAAAAATGTCTCTGATGTTCGTGTCACCACTTACCTCACCTCGTCAGTCCACATCAAGTCAAGTCAAGTCATATTTATTTATCTAGTATACAGTTGATCATTATCCTAAAGAAGCTTTACAGTGTTAGAATATGTTTTATGGCCAATCCCAAATTGAGCAAGCCTAGGGAACGAGTGGCAAGGAAAAACTCTTGGGAAAAGAAATCTTGAAGACTCTTGAAAAGAAATCTTGGGAGGGCCAAAACTCAAAAACGGATCCATCTTCCTTGAGTGGCTTAGATGTTAATTGTAATAATTAAGTCAGACTAAGTAAAAAAATAATGTAAAAATATGCATATCAGTGATTATGTCTTCTCATAGAGATAGTCACTTTAGGATTTTGAGTCCTCAGCAGGAAAGTCCTTAGAGGCTCCTTGGCCCCTGACAACTAAACAGCGGAGAGAGTTATAGCCTTCTGGTGAGGCCTGGGCATGGTGGGAGTGATTTTGGTTGTTGAAAACCAGTAGAGTGATGCTGAAGTGGAGAAACATCTTAGTGTGTGGGTCTGGAACTGCTACCAGAACATAAGATCAGAGGAAATGTAGTTAGTTATTGATTAAGAGCACAGAGACTATTAACAATCACTGATGCCATGTGAATCATTAACTATAGCAGCATGGCTAGAAAGAGGAGAACCAGAGAACACAGCCAGCAGGGATTACGTGAGACTTATCAACACCAACCCCACCAATCAAAAAACCTGAGTGATTGCACTAAGGAAGCAAGAAGACAGGATCCCAAAATCCCAGATCATCACAAACCTCTATGACTGTGAACCCCCAGCTCTGCTCTTAGTCTAAGGCAAGGATGCACAAATCAAAATCCTGAGGACCGAAGCCCAGCCCAGCCAGACATTCCTGGCCAAAGTTTAGAGCATAACCCAGAATCCAGCCCCAGTAACCCGAACCCGAAGTATTTTGTAATCAATGCGAAATTTAAATGGTCACCAGTATAGAGATTATAGAACAAGACTGATATGAAGTTAAGTTATTGAAGTTATTTCCATGTTCACAAGAGCATTCGGCAAGTAAAGCATTACAGTAATCAAACCTCAAGGTTATAAATGCATGAACCAGTTTCTCCACAACTTAGTGTCTATGTTTAGCAATTTCATGTAAGTCAAAGAAACTGAATCAATCGTAACACCCAGGTCTTTTACAGTTGGACTGGGCATTACCGAAATGCCATCTAGATTTAGCATAGATTTAGCCGACCTGTCTTTCACAGTCTTGAATCTGGCTAATAACCTAAAACCCCAGTTTTATCTGAGTTAAGTAAAACTAAATTGAATAACATCCAATTTTTTCTTCTTTAGGCAAAATGATTGTAAGGCCTTCATTGTGATTGCCTTCATTTTGATCTGCTGATATGTCCAGCTGTGTATCATCTGCAGTGAAAATAAGGGCCATATTTATGAATAAGTGGGTCTGAAGGTAGCATATACAGGGAGAATAATAGTGGACCAACCACAGAGCCCTGAGGTACACCATACCTCACTTTTGAGAGCTTAGAGCGTTGATTATTTACATAAACAAACTGGACCATTCCCAGTCGGTCAGATATGATTTAAACTATCTATATTACTACTATATAACTATCTATACTAACTATAAACTATGATTTAAGAAAGTTTTCATAAATACCATTACTTTGGAGGTAACTACAGAGTTGATGATATACAGCTTTTTCTAAGATTTTGGAAAGGTAGGTTTAATATGCATATGTAATTAGACAGCACACAAGGGTCAAGATTAGCTTTTTTAATCAGGAGTTTTATTACTGCACATTTAAAAGATTTGGGCCCATAACCAAAGGTAAGAGCTAAATTTAAAATAAATAATAAGTAATGGTTCTGTAATACATGGTAGCAATTATATGAGTACATATATAGGAATGGGATCTAATAAGCAAGTTGATTACTTGGATGAGCTGATCAATGTGAACAGTTCAGTATTTGAGTTCAGTATAAGATTCTAGTCATGATTTAGAGCTCTTAAACAAGCACAAGTGCCACATCTGGAAGGTTCCTGAATAGATGGATGATGTGTTGAGCATTGAGTTTTATTATTATAATTGTGTAAAGTCATTAATTCATTACTGTAAAAATCATGTGAATGTTGGAGTAAAAAGAAAAAAATGTAGCAAATTCCCGAAGAAACTCTTGAGTAAAGACAGAGAGTGCGGTAAATAGTAATTAGCTGAAGTATGAGTATGGTCTAGACTTACATAATAATGGATCAGTCACATTACATATCAGTATTTCAAACGAATTAGCCCTGTAATGGGATTTACCACTAACACCTAGATCCTTGTCAGTATTTGTGGCTGCACTTCCTCCTTGACCGTTATGGACCATTAGGGTCAGTATGCTTGTGAGGTCTGCCCATCAGTGATTGTTCCTTCACAAACTCAAAATGTTTAGACTGACCACCTATATTGCACTCTTCACTATAGTTGCATCACCATCTGGTACCACTCCAGAGAGTGATGGAAACTGCAGAATTCATCACAAGACACAGCCCTACAGGCAATTCCACATCACAATACCTAAGAAATGTGTGCAAAATCTCTGGTGACTGCACATAACCAGCTCAGAAACTTTTCTCCAAGCTGCCTTCTGGCATTTAGCTACAGAGTATCAAATCAGGGGTAGACATACTGAAGCACAGTCCATAGCTGCAGGCAAACAGGTTACAGAACAGCCTCTAGGCCATTTTCTGACTCATCACCGTTCATTGAACCATTATATATAGTTATAGCTAAATGCATTTGCACGTTTTCTCACCTCCCTTTACAACGTGTGCAATCACTCTAGTAAAAATAGCATTCATTTTTCATTCTTGCAACCTTTTGTTTTCTTTTTAGATTAATTATTATTTGTAAAATGTAAAATGAATATATTTGTGCTTTTTGTTTATTGACTAAATATTTAGAATATAATTTTAGCTAACTTCTGAGTCTGTATTTTTCAGCCTGAGCCACACTTTTTCTGAGCCACAGAAGCTTTTTATTTGTCTGTGGAGTTTATTGTATTCCTTTTATTCTATAGTAAAGTTATTAAGGTCCAGCTATATACATAACTACTACAACCTTTACTTAGTTTAATTAAATTATTTTTGTAATCTCTTTTGTAGTAATTTCATTAATACATTGCTCACAAAAAATTTGAGGATATTTCATTTTGAAGTATCTGTTAATTTTTGTAAGGAGTATAGTATCTTTAAGTATTGTGTTGATAATGTATAACTTTTATTCACTATACACATGTACTAACTACTCCAACTTGGAAGGTAAGTGTGACAACAAATATAGTTTATATAACTGACCAAGTTTTGTTGATTTTATTAATACAGGTTTGCGCTGTTTAACGACCACATGAGCCAAGCATTACAACATGGTCTTTTTATGCTCCTGTAATGTAAAAATAAGGGGTATTTTTTTTACAATAAAACTACATGCAAATGATTAGAGATGCCATTGTAATCAAAGTACAAAGCGGATTTCAAAAAAGTTGGGACACTAAACAAATTGTGAATAAAAACTGAATGCAGTGATGTGGAGATGGC
>JAVSBV010000029.1:573297-585678 GCA_033117975.1 Parotocinclus spilosoma | reverse complement strand
CTGATTAAAACTCAGGGATTAAACAGCGCGAGAGTGAGGGAGCGTGCGCAGCGGGATTCCTAACAATGTTCATAGTTATATCAGAAATATTTGAAATTGGTCAAACATTTTACACCAAAACAAGTTAAGCATAAAAGATCAGTGATTTTTTTGCCTTGTCTTGTCAGTGTCCAAATCTGGACTTGATTATTAACTAAAATGATGTGTCAACCCAACCCGGTCTCGCTCCCTATGCGTATGAATTCGTACGCAATGCAAAATAGGTGCAATTCTTTGAGCAAGACTTTAATAATTGCAATAATAATTATTATCTTAGTATAAGTTGTTTTTAGTAACCCCAATTAGGAAAACATTGGGACAGTATGAATAATGCATATGAAAAAACACGTTTGAAAAAAAAGTGTATATTTCATTTACTTTGACTTCATTGCAGGCAGCATGAACCTGAGATATTCCATGTTTGTCAGTTTAACTTAATTTAATTTGTTAATAAATATATTTTCCTGTATCTCAGGCCTGCAACGCATTCCAAAAAGTTGGGATGGTGTTTACCATTTTGTAATGTTCCCATTTCTTTTCACCAGAAATTTAATTACATATGACACCGATAGAGTATTCAATATCAACAATAAAGTGATTTAGTATTAATTAGATGTTATTAAGTCCCATTATTCCTGCAAACACGTCTTAAGATGTCCAAAAATATGGGGTCATCGTATTTTCATATTTTTTTTGTCTCAAAATTCTTCACACAATTTCTGTTAGGGACAGGTCAGTACTGCTATAGTACCCAAACCCTCTTCCTCCACAGCCATGCCTGTGTATGCAGCATGTGGTTTTGCATAGTCTTGATAAAAAATGCATGGACAATCCTGGAAAATATGATACCTTGAAGACACCATATGTTGCTCTAAGATCTCACTTTCACCAAAGTCACTGATATAGCCCCATACCATGACAGACACTGACTTTTGGACATGTAGCTGTAGCTTTAAATTGCCCCCATCCTTTTTTTGGAATGTATTGCAGGCCTAATATTTAAGGAATATATGTTTATTAACAAATGAAATGAAGTTCACCAGGCAAAACATGAAATATCTCAGGTTCATACTGCCTGCAATAAAAGTAAAAGTCTTAGCAAATGTGTAAAATATGCATTTTCCATACTGTCCCAATGTTTTCAAGCATTTTTAAATGCTATCAAAAAAAGATTTAGGTGGATGGCTAACAATGTTTATTGTTTATTAATTTAATTTAATGTCACATTAGCATCAAACTGTATGACAGACAAAAAGTTATATCAACACACTAGTCATGGACCAACTTAGAGGGACCAATTAATCTACAACACGCCTTTGAACTGTTGAGGAATGTGGAGGAAATTGGAGCACCCGTAGTAAACCCACCTGGACATGGGAAGGACATGCAAACTCCACACAGGCAGAGTCTGAGGTCGGGATCGAACTGGGAATCTCTGAGCTAACCGCTGTGTGCTGTACTACACGACTGATTATAATGACATAACATATTTACAAAATAAGTCATCACAATGCAAAAGTCCAGTTTTTCCACTAATATTCAGATTATTAGAGGACACAAGCTAAATTGCCTGTAAACTATATGCTCACATGTTCTATATCAAATTGCAATTAGTATGTGACACCTTTGTCACACTCTAGGGATGGGACACAAAATATGATGAAGGGAAAGGGAAAAGACAGACATAAAAAAAACACACAGCCAGCATATAAAATCTACAGAAAAAGCAAACAATCATGGTCTGAATAGGCAGAGGTCACAAGTACAAGCAACGTGCATGAGCACTCAAAATAAGGTTTAAAACGAGTGCCACAACACAAAAGGATTTCAACAAGACAAAAAAAGGAAACGTTTCAAACAAGGATGAAAGAATAAGCAAGCTGAATTTCCAATCAAGTATTACACAAACATAAGGTGTAGACATGATGCATGAAGCACAACACTGTCTAATGTGCAGATTTCAAACAGATGGAAGATGAGATGGAAGACACATGTCAAGAAAGTCTGATATTCTCAAGGTTAACATGTTGTGAAAAGACAAGAACATAATAATTCCAAAAGCTCACGTGCTGGTTGTACCAACAACCAAGAGAGTTCCCATGACCACCAAGGCTAGGCAAAGGATATGGCATCCATACTTTGGCAACACCACTAAGGAACTCCAAAGTCACAGGGAACACAAGAAGTCATCACTAATAGTTTGATTGATTCACTTAAGTACAGACTTTAGATGAGCTGCTTCCTGCAATTTCAGTATCACAGTTCCCTTGCTAACATCTATCCCCTTCTCCTTACGTCTTCTTTAACCTAATAGTTCTCACAAAATGTATTTACTTACTTATCTAGAGAGGGAGCAACCGTAAGCTAAATGTTGTTAAATCAACAAGACCAAAAAAAGTCCAGGAACCACATCAGCATGGAAGCATATCTGAGCAATCATCTTCTAGCTTCAGAGGTGTGCCAATCCTTAGTCCTGTACTCAAAAGCTTATTTCAAGGTGCATCCCCAACAGACTTAGATTAATATCCAAATACAAAAAACTACATTTAGCAAGACAAAATAAATCACATCATAAACAAAAAAATCAGGAGTACTGATGCTTAGCACTTGTAAATTACAAGTTCAGTAAACTTGGCTAACCATCGTGACCAAACGCAGTGATTACTCATAACTAGTAAGAGGAAAGTAGGAAAAAGGTAAAGAGAAGAGGAAAAGACAGACACCAAAGCCCTTCACCACACACAACTCTGATGGACACGAAACCATATAAAATCAGTGTTTTAAATTCACAGCAAAAGCAGAAAATCAGAGTCTGACAGGCAAATGTCAGCATCAGAGCACAAGTATGCATAACAGTAAGCAAAAACAAACAAAATATGCAAGCACCCAAAGCAAGGATTAAAATGAGCACATCGTTTCAAATTGAACCTAAAAAAAAGTGTTTTAATTGAGAATAAATGAGTTTATCAAAACAGGTTTTCAAAGTAAACACAATAAAACGATAATTCAAATAACTGTAGCATGGGTCATACCACACTGTACAAATAAGAATCTGACAAATAATGTTTATCTTCGTGCAATTTGTACAATGAAAACCCATTTAATTGGCTTAATATTGCTACTATAATTAGCAGTGCACAGGGTAGAAAAATGCTACAGCTATACTAATAGACACGCAGCATAGACAGCATGTCATAGGCAGCTGCTCTGTGTGTCTTAAGAGAAATGCTGCTGTCCCTCTCTCTTGTTCCCTCCCTTTCTGCTTCCCTCCCTTCCTCTAAATACACCTTATCTATGTTACTCTTAAAAGGACAAATGAAGAAACGAAGGTACATATTAGAGACAAATAAGGAAAGACAAACGGTTTAGTTACGTTTTGTCTTGTTAATATTCCCTGGAAAATACTATTCATAAGGATATTTGGAAAATACTAAATAAAGTAAGTTTCTGATTATTTTTACACTAATACAAATATGCCTAAATGATCTACAAAGTGGTTTGTATTTTGCACTTTCATATTGTGTGGAGTGGATTGACTTGTGAATTGTGTTATTTGTGTATAAAATGGCTTCTTTGTCTCTGACTCTGTATGTTGAAATTGTCATTTTAATATGTTTAGACCTGTGCAGAGGTTTTGAAGCAAATATGCTTTAAAAATGATACATACTGTAAAATGTTGATAGTTATAGTATAAAAATAAAACCTGTAGTGGTTCCTAAAGGATACTCCCTATTCCTTTAACTGTATCAGCTGCTCAGTAGGGCAGAGTGACAATGACGAGGACATAACACTGCACCGAATATCTTAGAAATTGCCACATTTTGCTATGGCAAGGCACAGCAAGGCAAATGAATAAAACATGCTAAGATAATATATGGCGCTTGTAATAATTCCGCCATAAAGGTGATATGCCATTTTATTTTGTTTTGTTCAACAAGAAGGTGTCTAATAATGATTCTAATCTATCTTTGTGCCTCACATTATTTTCTTACATCAGGTATGAGTCTGGATGAGGACACACGTTGGCTAGAGTGGGTCACCAAGCAGTTTGAGAGCATTGCTGGGGAAGACAAGGAGATTGACCTGGATGAGTTTAAAACAGCCCTTAAAGTAAAAGAGGTAAGAACTGGCCATCCATGTGCACATAGAAAAGAGAGTTAGAAATAGCTAACTCTTTGGAGGCAATCTTAAGAATTATAGTTCATGTATTTGTTCCTAATGCATAACATGAATCTATTTCAGATCTGTACTAATCATAAAGCATAAACTTTTAAAGATATGTGGAGAGGGGTCAAATGTTCAATTTGCTGTGTGCATAGGTATGAGTAAATGGTCATATAGTGTGGTCCAGAACTCAATTGATTTGTTAATAATTCAGCTGCAAAACAGATGGATGCCATGCTTAGTCCACACAGATAAAAGTTATTTTTATTCAGAATATCAACTAAACACAAAGATTTTGCCCCCAATCTACTGATAAAGTTAACTGATCCACTTTAATAGCTATTGTAGTAAAGTAAACAGTAAAGCACACTGGTCATCTTCCGTTCCCAGATTCTTTGACATTATAATTTGCTTTATTTCATGATATAGAGGTGTTACATTGTTTCTTCTAAGGTACAACATGTTGCAGCTTTTCTATCTTTATCTTTCAGCTTTTATGCTTGTTTAATTAATTTAAAATATTCCAAGCACTAACTTTAAGAAGAAAAAGAATAGGGCAAGGGGAATAGGGCTTTTTGAAACAACTTAAGAAACACATCAGTGTAAATCTGACTTGAATCACCCTGAGTGGAATTTAACACTGAGTATGAGATGAGATGTTATGAAATCCAAGTACAAATGATTAACCAGTTAACTTAATTACTATCTTCGTATACACATATGAGATCAATGTTTGGACTTGGTAGCCAAAATCCAGAAAACTTCTGCAGATTAAAACATACTATATGACTATAACTATCCTATCATTTCATCTCATTATGAAAATTTGTTTAAACATGATTTTGGGGAATTAATTTTTCTATCTTTGCCACATCCCATATATAATTAACATTGTGCTGCGTCAGTCCTAACAGACCAGTGATAGTGTTACTGCTTGGTTTGTTCCGCCTCATTTCTGGCCATCATTGACATGACTTGTTAATGTCTCTGACTGTTTCTTAAATCCTTAATTATTTTCTAATGCTGCTTTTCAGCCTGTATACCATTGCTTTAAAAAAAGCTAAACAATGTCTCTTTAGTATTCATGGGCACTCTGGTGCCTTATTCCCCCCAAAAAACAGGGCTCAGGCATAAATATCACTGTTGCTACATGAGGAGATGGTCTCCTGACAGGCCTCTACTAGTCGGTGTAAATTACTGACAGGTGTGGCACGCGCTATTGGGGGTCCATGGTAAGAAAGTGGTAATTGTTTGTTCACAACTGTTTGTGGAAAAAAAGAGGAGGGGGGGGGTCGGGGGGAGTAAAGTTAAAAGAAGTAAAATAGAAGGAAAATGACTTTTTCATAGTCATACAGCGATATCATGAGTAATGAAGATATCTAACAAGACCTAAAGAGTAAGGCTATATCAGTTGTAAGTTGGGTTAAAGTCTTAATCTCTTTGGTAAATGTAAATATTTAAATTAACCTGAACAAAAGCTAGAAACAGGAAGCAATATTGGAGGTTCGGGGTTCGTTCACTGGTTTGGCTCCAGCTGTCACTCAAGCTCAAGCACATAAATTTACATACAGAATATATTCAATATATTAATAATATAATAATATAATATATATTATTATAAGTAATTATTAAGGAGGTATTTCCTCACCAGTACTTCCCCTCTGGCTAGCGTCAGACTCTAGCACTCACATGTTGTTGAATCCTACTTAGCTCTGTGCCTCGGTTTTAAAACCCACAGCCAGGCCGGTCATACATACATTATAGAACAGTTTAGAAGGTCTTCTCACTTTATTGTCCTAGTGGTGATATTATGTACAGTAAGCTATGACCAAAGGTTGGACTGCTGACTAGATATAATGTACCTTACAATCAGCATTTCAACAGGATTTCTGGTTTTTGGTTACTCTACAAAATATATTATCTATTAGTTAAATATATTCATTTGGTGTCAACAAGTTTCCCTGTTCAACCAGTCATATTTAATATAAATGCCACTATACGTACTATAAGTTTTCTTATGTTACTGGCTGTCAAGCATGAAGTTTGTAGATCAATTTGTAGAAACTAACAAGCATCCCACAATAATATTAATCCAAGCTTGGGTCGAATGATGACCTAGCAACCGAAGCTAGCTATCTTAGAATACCTAGTGTTAAATATAGAATCTAACTAGAAATTAAAATAGTTAACTGCTACGTTGAAATTAATCAAGGCATTCATATCAATATGAGAGGAACCAATTATGCATAGCTGAGTGTGTGCTTTCTTTATTTCTAATTGGACATAATTGGGTGGTAATAATGGTATAACATGCCAAAAACATGATGCTGTGTGAGTATATTGGGCTAATAACTGGAAATAGTATTCCCCAGTGTGTTTCGGATATTCCAGAGGTTACTAATTTTCTGTGTTAGTTCAGGTAGTTTAGTTGTCAAAATATGTTCAAATATTTTCTAACACACTATAGTTTGACAGTGGAAACAATTTAAACAGAGTAAAATGTTAATAATAATAAATACATTTTGATACAAACTTTTGTGCCTTTCTTTTGAATATAATTTCATTAAAACTGTCTTCTGTTCTCTTTTCTTTTATTCTATTTTGGAAGTCGTTTTTTGCAGAGAGGTTCTTTGCACTCTTTGATTCAGATGGCAGTAGCACTATCAGCTTGGATGAGCTGCTGAAGGCCCTGAACCTCCTTATCCATGGCAGTGAGACTGATAAGCTACGCTTTTTGTTCCAGGTCTATGATGTGGATGGTCAGTTACATCATGTCCTACAATACAGCATATGATAACACTAGTTTTTACATATTTCTTTAGATGTTTTTAGGTTAAACACTGCTATGTTTTTATTCAGCGTGTCTCTTTATTTACAGTCTATTTCTTTTGCATTACATTCATCCAGTAATAGCCCACTTCTGCATTAATATGCAACAAAACATTTGACTTACCAGGTAGTGGTTCTATAGACCCTGATGAGTTGCGTACAGTGCTGAAATCTTGTCTAAGGGAGAGCGCCATCTCCCTGCCTGAGGAAAAACTTGATGACCTGACGCTGGCACTGTTTGAGTCCGCAGACAAGGATAACAGTGGCTCCATTACTTTTGAGGAGCTAAAAGCAGAGCTTGAGAACTTTCCTGAGGTCATGGAAAACCTTACAATCAGGTATGATCTAGTAGAAATGCTCAAATGTGTAGATCAAAACTATGTATTGGTTTTCTGGAGTCTACCAGCACCTAGATTGCTAATTATATCTGTAACATATGTAATGTCATAAATGTGTTCTGTCAAGATGGATAATTACCACAGTAGTTTTTGGTAGGGCAGATATGATTACAGAGATAATAGTTACTTGGACTCTTTGAATTTGACCCAAGTGAGATACAAATAACAATAAAACACGTTACTGTTGCACGACAGGGCAGTCTACATTACAAATTTTAACATGATTTTATTTTGTGTGAATTCCCATAGTGCTGCTAACTGGTTAAAGCCTCCTGACCTGGATCACAAGAAACGTGCAACCCCTCGCTATTTGACCCGAGCCTACTGGCACAACAACAGCCGAAAGTTATTTTTCCTGTGTCTGTATACCTTCCTCAACGTACTTCTTTTCATCATAGCCATGTCTCAACATGCTGCTGGTGGACCCTGGTACATGTTAGCAAAAGGATGTGGAATATGTCTCAACCTCAATTGCACTTTTATTATGGTGGGACAATTCTTCAGATTAAGCTACATTAATCCATTCTTGAATCAAAAGATATGCTATTGTAGATTTTTTAATAGGTGCTGATGTTGCGTCGTTGCCTCACATGGCTACGTGCCACCTGGATAGTGAGAGTCTTCCCCCTGGACCAGAACATCCTGCTGCATCAGATAGTGGGTTATGCCATCCTCGCCTTCACCCTGGTGCACACAATGGCACATGTCATGAATTTTGGTAACATCATTTTTTAGGGTTGCTCTCAATGCTGTCTAAGTGTAATGTGTTTAAATGTACCATACTAGTAACTGAAGATAAACTTACTATTCCTTGTTGAGTGAGAGTGACTTTTATTTTTTGAACAGGTTAGGAAGTCTCAAGTCAACGGTGTCATTGCTAAAGAAAGTACTATTTAAAATGTTTGCGATTTATTTTATTTAGCAGGCTCTTTGCACTCTGTCTTGTTCTAGTTCGCCTATCTCATACAGATGGAGGATATCATATGTGGGAATACCTCTTCACTACACGCCCAGATATTGGCTGGGTTAAAGGCACTGCCTCCATTACTGGGGTTGTATTACAGGTCATCATCTGCCTAATGGTGGTTTGCTCCAGCACTTTTGTGAGACGCAGTGGGCATTTTGAAGTAGGTGACCATTTTGAAGTTGAGTGGTTAGAATAACAATAAATGACACCGAAATCCAAAATATATATTGGCTTATGCTTGTGAATATCACACCTTGACACCTTGATTCCAGACAAATGCCATGGAATTTTTTCAAATTATCAGTTTAAACCTCCTGTTCTTGCTTAGGTGTTCTACTGGTCCCATTTGTCCTATATTTGGGTTTGGGCTCTGCTTATAGTCCACTGTGCCAATTTCTGGAAGTGGTTTGTGGCACCTGGTGTCATCTTCCTTGTGGAGAAGATAGTTGGCATTGCAGTATCTCGCATGGCTGCCCTATACATTGTTGAGGTCAACTTGCTGCCATCTAAGGTAGTGTAAAGTCAACTCTGAACTTGTGTTCTTTAGTTATCTTATAAATAATAAACATGGACACCGCTGAACATACAGTGTAATCCAGTGTTGAATTGTAATAAACCGATGACTATTATTATATCACATGTGTAATTCACTTTCTGTAAGGGTGTCTGCTAAATGCTGTAAATGTAAATTATTGTAAGTGCACTGTGTCAGTCAAAACTTCAGTATGTTTAAATGTCAGACGAAGCTTAAACAAACCACACCCTTTTTGTGCTATACAGTCTTTCCATTTACAAGTTGCTTTATTTTATGATCTATCCATGTAGTGTCGTGCTCATCAGAGTTGAATACTACTGACAAAATTTTGCACAATGGCTAAGTTTCTTTTGTGTGATATTAAAGGTAACACATTTGGTTATCAAGCGCTCACCCTTCTTCCATTTCAAACCTGGTGACTATGTCTACATCAACATACCAGTCATAGCCAAGTATGAGTGGCACCCCTTCACCATCAGTAGTGCTCCGGAGCAGCAAGGTACGTTTACATGATTATCTACATAATCAGTATGACCCAGATCACAACTGCATGCAAGTCAGCAGCTTAAATTTCATTATGTTTTGTGATTTTCAATGTGATGTCCCTTGTATTTGATATTACATGTGATCATTCCCTACATCTTAACTGAATTTTACATTATATATGACAATGAAGAGCAATAAGTCATCATATAATTTCATAGATACCATATGGCTTCATGTGCGCTCAATGGGTCAATGGACAAATCGCCTGTATGAGTACTTTAGACAGCCTGAGAGCAATGTCATCAACAACAAGAGACTCACAGCCAGCTTGAGGGACCGACGTCATGAAACAAGAGCCACAGTGAGGATATAACCTCTCAGAATTGAATCTAATCACATAATCTATTCATGCAGTCAAATAATATTTTTACTTGTTTGGTTCGTTTTTCTTTACATCTATCAATATTACACACTAATAAACTGTTTCTTTCAAAACCATGTAGGAAGAGATGTTCAGGTCAGTGTCCTGTGATGGCACAGTAGCATCTAATGAGGATAATGCTGTAGAGTTAACTCTCTATCGGAAGAATGGGGTACGTAGTGTTCATCAGAGGCCACAAGCAGACCTGACAGTGCAGGCAGAACTGGGAATTGTGCCTCAAGCCACTAGAGAAGTAATTAAAATTTTCAACTTATTTCACTTTGTCCTGCTAATTCATTTATCTAAATATATGTTACATTGGTTTTTGTTGTTTTGTTTTTTGCATACTTACAGAACCCTGCAAAACTAAGTGAAAACCATAGATATTGCAATATTAAGGTGAGTAATGACTGCACAAATGTTAGTGGTATTGACTGTATGACTAAAACCTCATCAAGCCTTAATGAGTGCACTTGACAACAAAGAGAGACTCAAACGTTTGATAAAATCACAAGATGCCCCTTTTAATATTGTAGAATCGTACTGGGATAACAGAGGTCGCCAAATTGTGAACAAAATTATGGAGTCCATGTCAGCTCAAGTAAATGCTGTCATTACAGTAAATAGAGCCATAGTGTTTACTAATAATATTCGAAATGTATGTTTTTTCAAAACACGTTTCTCTCATATCTCATAATAACCTGAGATGATAAATGAGCAAAATCCAGCCTTTATTTTAAATAAATTTACCCTGAGAAAAAAACTCCCTTATCATGACTTTTAACAAAACCACATGATCTACAATTATTGGCATACCTGCGTTAATTACGTTGGCCAGTATATCAGTATCAATTAGACTTCTTCTATATTATCTTCTGTGATTGAGAAATACATTATTATGTTACAGTTTCTTGGTACTATTGCCTTAACTGTAGATATGGACGTTTTCAGATGAGTAGCTACTTATTTACAGCCTTTCCCGAACTTAGGAAGGGCAGCATACTTTTCTGTTAGTAAAAAAATCTTGGAAACTCTGATAGACTTAATAAAGAAAAATATAAATGGAAAAATTACATTGTATTTCTCAGAATTTATAATGGTGCCAATAATTGTGGCACATGTGGTTTTGTTTAAATTAATTATTTCTTGATGAGGGGTTCTTTTCTCAAACTAAATTTACTTTAATTTCATTTAATTTTCTCAGGGCAAGATTAAACTATTACACCTAAACATTAGCCAATACTAGTGGAGAGAACTATATATTGTAATATATAAAAAGTATAAATCAATGCTGAACTGAATGTAACATATGGTTGACTACCACAGTGTTATGTAGATGGGCCCTATGGTACCCCTACCAGGCAAATCTTTGCCTCAGAGCATGCAGTGCTGATAGGAGCTGGCATTGGAATCACACCCTTTGCATCCATTCTGCAGAGCATTATGTACAGGTAAGCATGAGTATGTATATTTTCAAATACAACAGCTAAAATACACTTTTATTTTATGTACTTTCTGCTGCAGATATCGAATGAGGAAGCAGAACTGCCCCAACTGCAACTATTCCTGGTGTGAGACAATAAAAGATAATGAGATGAAGTTAAGGAAGGTAAAACTACTCTGAATACTGTGCTACTCAATTACATATGTAAATTAAAAGTAACCACAAGTAAGAGTAATCTATACATAATTGAAAGGTTTTTGTGTAGCGGGTGGATCACAAATTTTTACCCTTTTCAGGTGGATTTCATTTGGATTAACCGAGATCAGAAGTCCTTTGAGTGGTTTGTGAGCCTACTGACCAAGCTAGAGATGGACCAGGCTGATGAAGAACCTGAGGGTAAGAGATAGCATAAGAAAGAAAGATTAAAGTAACTTTTTATGCATGTTCATATTTAATACATTAATTAAACAAATCACTCAAACAACTTCTGCTGTTTAAGAACCTGTGTTTAAGAAAATATGACAATACAGTCGAATCCGGTTAATATGACCAGCCGCTTATTTGGACCAAATCCTAAAGTACCGAAACGAATCCTATTATCTGTGTAATTTTATTTGCTTATTTGAACCAAAATTCCGTTTAATCGGACCAAAGAACGTAAGAGAGAATAAGAAATATGTAATATCCGTGGTTACCAAAGAAAGAGCCGACCGCGAGATTAGACATACTTTTAGTGAACCAATAACTTCCACAGAGCCACAGTATACATACAGAACAACTCTTCGTCTCTGGCATCACTATCCGAAAACTCCAGACTTTCTCCCCAGCCCTCTACTGCCACCTACAAGTCTTTGCCAATCCATTTACAACAAAAAAGAAGCCACAAGTCACCACTTAGTCACTGCAAAGCAGGTCAGCGAGATATGGGAGAATTTATGCTTTAAATAAAGGTCAGGAAATCCAAACTTCAAACGTTGACTGGAATTTAGTAAGAACTTATTTTTTACAGTATTATGCTTCACATGCTGAGTACCTATACATTGTGTTGTAGATCGTTTCCAAAAACTTGGTTACAAATGTATTTTTCAATGAACAAAG
>JAVSBV010000029.1:557018-569546 GCA_033117975.1 Parotocinclus spilosoma | reverse complement strand
TCTTTGGTCCGATTAAGTGGAATTTTGGTCCAAATAAGCGAATAACATTACACGTATATAATAGGATTTGTTTCGGTTCTTAATGATTTGGTCCAAATAAGCAGCTGGTCCTATTAACCGGATTCGACTGTATTATTTTATAAATAAACTGAGGTTGAGCTTGCTGAATTATTGCAATGCAAGTCGCAATTTAATGCCACAAGTCAAATTTAGCATCTTCATAGACAGACATTCATTTATTTATTTATTCATTATCATACGCTTAATCCACATGGGGTCGTGGGCCAGCTGGTGCCTACCCGGCAACTTTGGGAGCAAAGGCAGGAACAACCCAATTGTAGGGCACACACGCGCAGTCACACACTGAGGGCCACTTTCAGAGACACCAATTAACCTAACACGCATGTCTTCGACTGTGGGAGGAATCTGAAGTACCCGAAGTAAACCCACACAGACACCAGGAGGACATGCAGACTCCACACAGAAAGGACCCAGGTCGCTCCACCCTGGGATTGAACCCGGGACCTTTTGCTGTGAGGCATCGGTGCTACCCACCCAACCACCGTGCTGCCCATCTGCATAGACGATGATTTAGAATAGTTTGTTTTATGAATGACAAATAAGTAGCACCTTCTTCAGTATGCCAAGAAGGGGTTAGATCGAAATGCTCCCATAGCGAATAGTAAATCTGATTGATCAGATTTGTCCTTTTGTAAATAGACATAAATTTCCATATTATTACAATATCATCAGAAGGGGCATGCGGACATCTAGACAAACACAAGGCCCACAAGCCATTCTAAAGAACAGAGCACACGCCTTATTTTTATCCCTTCTCTGAAGTGTTGGAAGAGCCTGGGTGCATGCTACTTCCAGTTAGTAGCCCTGAGCTTTTAATGCTACAGACGAGAGTTTAAGTGCAAAGTGGATCCTAAAGGTGTGCAAATTCTGGTTGCGTCCACTAGGCCCTTTATAAATGCCTCATTATTAAATTAAAGTGCATTCACTCTTGAGTAGCGCAGTACAACATTCGTTCTGATTAGCTACATCTCATTAATGCTGTAATCATATTGTTCTGTAATGAGACACAACCCCCTCCCTTACAGTGTAACTGCTTCTGACAAGCAACATATTGATCCTGAACGAGGGTGCGACAGAGAGAACCACCATCTCCAGACAGTTTCGACAAAGCAGCATCTGGCTGCACAGCGCTAGAGATCAATATACAGGAAGTGACATCAGGCCCCTTGGGATGGCTGTGGGGGATGCATCTCGGCAGGAAGACCACCGCTCGCAGGCTATTTTTGCCTGAATCAGAGCGCCGCTATTGTTTTGGTTGGGTTCTGACTCCCCATGTCCTGTTTCGGGAAAGTCTGGAGCAGCTGCAGGCCACAGCTGGCGCGTTGCAGCTCCTTTGCGCTTCCTCAAACGTAGCTAGGCATCTTTCAAGTCCTGCCTCAGGACCCAGGAGAAGTCCCGCTCACCGTGGACGGCCGGGATGCAGGACTGACGGACCGAAGATGTTCCAGCAGCGCTCACCAGCACGGCGCGCTCTAAACCTATTGTGAGAAGACGGAGAAGACCACACCCTTTTGATGACGTCCTACTAAAAAGGGAAAAAGGCCAACTGATAGGGGAACTATGGGCAGTCCTGTGGGTTCCTCCTAACAAACCAGACGAACGGTTGAAAAGACAAAGCAACGCTATCTCTTAATCTGATCTGCAGCCCTAACGCGCAGCGCTCGTCAGACACGCACCAAAACAATTCAAGGTCAAATGCAAGCGCTGTGTTGAGAGGCCTCTTTTTGACCTGCACCAGCATTTCCTCCAAATTTACCAACAGAAAACTAAAGCTATCAAGTCCATTAGGCTCTGAGGTCTTACAAAAACACCAATGGAGCATCTGGAGAGGTTCATCATCATACATTCCAATACATTTGAACATGTTTCCACAGGGATTTTTTTTATTTATTTAATGATGAACAAAAATTATTTAATGCATTTACAGGCACAGGGTAGCTCCAGTGTCCCTGATTGATCCCAACCTTGGACTTTGCCTGTCTGGACTCCTTGAAGCCCCTTGTGTCTTCCCCGTGTCTGTGTGCGTTTACTCCCGGCACTCCAGTTTTACCCTACAGTCCAAAGACATGTTTTAAGTTAATTGTGTACTCTAAATTTGCCAGATCCCAGTCCGTGTGACTACTTTCAATGTAACCTTATGTCCGTCGTTAAACAGCCATTGGTGCCGAAAATTATGTTAAATAAATCAAACGAAACGAAAAATCAAAATAATTAATCTAGTCACAGTTGGATTTTTGAAATTATCTGATTATGCAATTCATTTAAACAGCATATTCAGATCTAGAAATCAGATCTGATAAAGTGAGCAGGATTTTATTTTAGTGATCAGATTTCTCAAAGCATATCTACCCATAATATGTAACAGGAGAACAAAGTCCGACTGCCAGATCTGCTTCTTCATAGACGCTTCCCTACCTTCGATATTAGTTTACACAGACCTGGATGTTGGTTTTTTTTTTTTTTTTTCACTCGTGGCATCTGGCAACCCCAGAATGAACCACTTAACTGTTACTGGACACGCTGCGTAGACTGAAACACAGCATATGCTTGAGATGATGAAGATGATGCTTGAATATGATTGTTTAATATTCAAGTTTGACATTTACCTCACACATATTGGTAACATTTTTGGTTGCAAAGAAGAATCCATATTCATATTCATAAGGTGTCTAAGAATTCTCTTAGACGGCTCATAAATTAGTTTAAAAACTCCTTGCCAGAAGTTCTGACTTCACTTTTTAGACGCAGAAGAGATTCTGAAGAATCGCAGAGCAACACAAAAACGTGGGGTTGACTTGGGTCGCTAGGTATGATGCATTCTGCAATCTTTCTCAATTAGGAAAATAGCTTTATATAAGCCTTTAAAATGACACATGGACTATTTCTGCATATTTTACTCACACCTATTTACCATGCTGATCATTTGTAGGCTGCTAAATCTACTGAATAGGTTTTGAACTCAAGAAAACGCAGCCCTGCTCTTTCAGGTATGACCAGTGCTGTGTCTAATCTGTTTAACAGGTGGGGTTGGTTCAAACGTGGCATTCATTTCAGGTGTTGCACCACTGCCGAGCTGGTTAGGAGATATGATCGCACCTTTAATAAGGTCTATCTAACCTCTAGCTTCTACAGTAATTAACTCACTGTTATTCCGGTCTTGGAGAATGTTCTTCCACCTCATCATCTTTCCACCATTTCCCCTGTGCTTAAGGAACCTATTAAAAAGCCCTGCTCTCTACCCCTAACAGTTTTTCACCCCATGAGCACATATAGGGGGTAAGATGCCTTCTGCATAACTTCTGTCTTTACTAGGATCTACTCCTAACTAAGAGCATCATCAGCATCACTCTACTGGTCTTCATCAGCAGAATCCAGTCCCACCAGAGTGCAGGAACTCCCTCCATCACTTAGTCACCAAGAGACATGCCTCCTAGGACCTCCCACTGAGGACTGATTTTAAAATCTATTTTGTTTTCTATCTAATTTTTTACTTAGTTTATTACCAACTTAAATATTACTATTAATTTAAATTGCGTTACTTACTGAATTTTACTATTACTTGAATATACTTTTAATTATTTACCTAATTAACATCTAGGAAACCCAAGGAGGATGGACCCTTTTTAAATCTTGGTTCTGCCAAGATTTCTTCCCACTTTCAGGGAGTTTTTCCCTGCCACTGTTGTCCTAGGCTTGCTTAACTTGGAATGGCATTTTAAGATAATATAAGATTGTAAAACTGCTTTGAGAAAATGCGCCGTCGTAAAAAGCGCTATAGAAAGAAATTTTGATTGATTGATTGAAGAGGGAAACGCTTTCTTTCCATCACTGAGAGCAAAAAGTCACCTAGAGCAGAAGAAATGATGGTTTCACGGTGACAAAGCTACTGTTCAACCAGATGCTTCTCCGTGGCTGTTAAGGTGCAGGTTTCATGACGCATCAACTTAAGCTCAATTGAACCTGATACCATTTAGCACTAAGCTTTAAAGAGGAGATAAAGCTCTGCATGTCTCAAGAAGCTTTCAGTGAGGGTGGACCTCGTATTGTTTTCTCCAGCTCTCCTCAGAGCAGACTAAACAACAATCCATCTGCATATCCACTCTGAGTGCGTATTGATAATGGCGCGCAGCATCAGCCTTGCAATAAAGACTAAAGCTCGAAGTGATTCACTAGTCAACCCCAGCTTAAGCCCTCAAAAGGTATCCTTAACCAAAAAATGTACATAATTACAGGCTATGTTTTACAAGCATTCGCTAGTATAAATAGCACTCATCTTCTATATGGCTGGGAGAAAGGAGTGTGCAGGCAGGTGATGTTTACCGACAAATGATCACGATAATACATTTTAAATACCCCTAAGCCCTAGCGCGATCCCCTCTGCATTTGATCCCATTGTGTCAGAGCCCCATAAGGACCAGGAGACCAATGGGAAGCGATAAAGACTCCAGTTTTATGTCTTAGGCAGACTTTCTTATCCAAAAGTGAATTATGACAGTATAATCCAAGCCAATATGGCTTAAGAGCCTTGCTAAACTGCCCAACGGGGGCAGTAATGGGACTCCTGGTCCATAGTCTGTTATCTTAACCGTTGATCAAATCAGAATCAGAATTCAGTTGTAGTGCCAATAGTAATGTCAACTGCAAATAGTGATGTAAACAGATTTTGTCCCTTTGCATTTGATCCCGTTGTGTCATCAGCACCCCATGAGGACCAGGAGACCAATGGGAAACGATAAACACTCCAGTTTTATGTCTTAGCAGACGTTCTTATCCAAAAGTGAATTATGACTGTATAATCCAAGCAAAAATGTATAATCAAGCTTAAGAGCCTTGCTAAATGGCCCAACAGTGACAGTAATGGGACTCCTGATGCATAGTCTATTAGCTTAACCGCTGCACCACCACAGCTAGATCAGAATCAAAATCAGAATCGCATTTACTTCGCCAAGTACGTTTGCACGCACAAGGAACTTGGTTCCAGGAGGCAAGACAAGGCAAGTTTATTTGTATAGCACCATTCATACACGAGGCAATTCAAAGTGCTTTACAGAATAAAAAAAATAATAATAATAAAATGAAATCTAAAAATAAAACTAAAACAAAGTTCAAAGTACAATTAAAACCCAGTCAAACAATTAAACAGGAAACAGTTTCAAATATTAAAAGGCAGAATGCAAGTAAAACCAGGTTTCATATGCACAGCTAAACAGAAGAGTTTTTAACCTGGACTTAAACGATGTTCAAGTGGAGGCCAGTCTAAAATTTTCAGGGAGACTATTCCAGATCTTAGCTCAATAAAACTGAAGTGCTGCTTCACCATGTTTAGTCCTGACTTTGGGCACCAGCAGAAGACCTCTGCCTGATGCTCTCAGGGTCCGAGATGGTTCATATGGGTCCAACATGTTAGAGATGTACTTTGGTGTTAGGCCATGGAGAGACTTATACACCAGTAGAGCTATTTTAAAGTCTATTCTCTGATCCACAGGAAGTCACTATAGAGACCTGAGTACAGGACTAATATGGTCGTACTTCCTGGTTTTAGGCAGGATTCGAGCAGCAGCGTTCTGGATGTACTAAAGCTGTCTTACAGCTCGTTTAGTAAGTCCAGTGAGCAGACCGTTACAGTAGTCTAACCTGCTGAAGATAAAAGCATGGATAAGTCTGTCCAAGTCTGATTTAGAAAGTATACTTTTGATTCTGGCAATGTTTTTAAGATAGTAAAAAGCTGCTGATATTATAGATTTAATGGATCTGTTAAAATTCAAGTCTGAGTCCATGATTACCCCTGGATTTCTAACCTGATTTTTTGGTTTTAGAGAAAGAGAATCAAGGAAACCACTGACAATTTCTCTTTGCCGCTGTGGGCCAAAGATGATTACCGGCACTTCAGTCTTGTCTGTATGTATCTGGAGAAAATTGTTTTGCATCAATACAGTAATCTGTTCGATGCAGTGACAAAGTGAATCCACTGGTCCATATTCACATGATGTTAATGATATAAATCTAAGTGTCATCTGCATAGCTGTGGTAGTTTACATTATTGCTGCGTATTAACTGGCCTAAAGGGAGCATGTAAAGACTGATCAATAGTGGTCCCAAGATGGACCCCTGAGGGACCCCAGAGGTCAAGGCCATTTCATCAGAGGCACAGTTACCGATTGCAAAAAAGTATTTCCTGTCCTCAAGATAGGAATTAAACCATTTTAGGGCAGTGCCAGAGATGCCTACAAAATCCTGTAACCTCAGTAACAAGATCACATGGTCAACTGTATCAAAAGCAGCACTCAAATCAAGCAGGACTAAGACAGAGACTTTGCCAGCATCATTGTTAAGACGGATGTCATTTGTCACCTTGATAAGAGCAGTCTCCGTGCTATGATGGGGCCTAAACCCTGACTGGAACTCATCAAAGCAGTTGTTTAGCAAGAAAAAGTGTGTAAGATCAAGATCAAGATGTGTAATAGTCTGCAAAAAACAACCCAGGGCCTCTGTCACATTGGCTAAAGTTAATGCTTATGAGTCCACCCCCAGGTGAACACTGAACAAAATTGGAGTGTATGACAGGGTCTCAAGTAGAACGCCATTGCTTTCCATAAAGAACATTTTTGCCAGCCACGTAGCATCTGTGCAAACTATTTGTGCACAGATGTCACCAAAATAGAAAGATTTGGCTTAAATAAGACCAATTATGTCTGAAATGACTTTCCAGCGTGAGACATAAACACATTCTGTGAAACATGGTGATATTATTTTTTGTTACATTTGGGCCACGACGCCTTAGGATAATTGGAATGGAATGGAATAGTTAATTCTGAGTTATATCAGTAAATTCTTTAGTTGCAGGTATTGCTGCACAAGGGTTTAAGGGGGGTTTAGCACATGTTTAAATACAATGGTGTTTTAGGTCATATGTACGCTTAAATATAGGAAATTCCAAAAGGTTTACAAATTTACAAGACCCACTCTACTGTCTTGTGGGATATAACCCGTCTTTTGTCAACAGTTCAGACTGGTGGAGGTGATGTAATGATGTGGGAGATGATTCATTGGCACATTTTGGGACTGGTAAAGACAGTATGAGTTTTTATTGCTGGCCATGTGCATTCCTTAATGGCTCCAAATAGTTAACTTAATAATATGATAATGCTTTCATCCATTCCTTTATTGTCTTATCTGCTTGGTCAGGGTTGCAGGATTGGGACAATGTCTAGGGTTGTTTCTACATGATGGGCATGATATGTTAAAACATGTTACAAAACATGTCATCTCAAACAGGAAGAACAAACATGAAAATTAGTTAAGCATTTAAGGATTTGGACACATGTGAAATGTGTTTGATCAATACATTTACAGCCTGACAGTGCACCTAAAAATTTAGTTTTTATAGCAACATGGAAATTCAAAGGAGTGTCTTTAACATTTTGTGGAATCCATGCCATGTAGAATTGATGCTGTACCCACTCACAGCTGTGAGGTTACATTGACCAAATGTATAAGCAAATGTAAATTTGCTTATACCATGATGGGCCATATTGCCCATCCGTAGTGTACATACGTTACACTCCTGTTCATATTCAGTGCTGTTTATATTCAGTGAATGTATTAATTTTTACAATGTACATACCCACTTACACATTAAGTATGCACATTAGTTAATATTATTGTTATACTTAAAAAACAAGTACTATTACTAGTACATTTGTTCATTTTCTAAGTCTCCTTTTCTCTTGTATAGATAATTCTGAGGGGGGTTTTCTTCTCCTGGACAACTCAAAGGACTTTGTTCTTTCCTTTGAAATAAAGTTTATTACAAATGGTAGTGTGTCAGTGGTGTTGGAGACAACAGAGAAAGGGCCACCTTATGTCATTCGTTACATTACCAGCCCTCTTGTGATTTCATTTAAGGATAGGCAAATAACCTATGGTATTGGTCCACAAACAGCATGGCGTAAGTTGAGCCGTGACTTAGTGACTGACCTGTGTAAGGGAGTGGGCTTGTCCAACACGAAAGTGGTGAAGCCAACTAAGATCATGCCACAGCGTGTAGTTCAGCTGGCACTGCATGGTTTAGGCTTTATCAGCAACATCACCATGTCCTCCACAGCTCACATGGCTGCCTTCTTTGTCGCAAGTGATTGGCTTATCCGCAGCCAGGATGTTCAAGGTGGCTGGCCAATCAGAGTAGCTCGCAAGTTGGGAAAAAACTTTAGGAACCTGACTGGTACTCCGCGGTGGCTCAGGGCCAAGCCATGTCCACACTTGTCAGAGCATATCTCGTCACCCACGATCCTTTGTACCTCAGTGCTGCCATCCGTGCGACATCGCCTTTTAATCGCATGTCAGAGCAGCATGGTGTAAAGGCCCTGTTCATGAACAAGTATGACTGGTGTGAAGAGTACCCCACAACACCCACTTCTTTTGTGCTCAATGGCTTCATATACTCTCTAATCGGACTGTATGATGTAACTGAAGTAGCGGGAGAAAATCTGGGCCAGGAGGCTGGCATATTGTTTAGCAGGGGTTTAGGGTCACTTAAAGCCATGATTCCATTGTTTGATGCCGGATCTGGAACTGTCTATGACTTGAGACATTTCACGTTAGGTGTGGCACCGGATTTGGCACGCTGGGACTACCACACCACGCACATAAATCAGCTGCAGCTGCTGGCTTCTATAGACAGCACTCACATATTTAGAGACAATGCCAAACGATGGAAGGCCTACTTGAAGGGGGGTAGAGCTAAACACAACTAAAGACTTCTACTTTGATTAACCTCTTGATCTGTTACACTCTGAACTGGCCTTTGAGTTACTAAGTTTGTAAATGTTTATGTAAGGAATGTCACATATAGCTGGTAGTTTTAGCTATGGCCTTCATATATGTCCTTGCATCTTTTATGAAGAATAAAAACACAATTCCTAATTACTCAATTCCATGAGTTTCAAATTATCTGATTATTATACTTGCACAAGTACAGAATACTGGAACTGAAAGTGTATAAAAACTCTTGCTTAACTTAAGAAATTAATGGCAATTTCCAAATATATTTGCAATATTACCATAGTACTGTAAGACACATTTACATTCCACTTTGTCAGTTTGTTTTGTTAACATTATGGTCACCAGTGGCAATAGCTAGTACTGCAACTGTTAATTATCTGTGCTCATTTAAGGTCAGGTAGGCTGTTCAGTAGTCCGAAGTAATTTGTAGTAATCTAAATTGTATAATAGAATTATATTTGTAGGGGGAAATTATTATTAAATGTCTTTGTTTATATTTGTTTTAATAATGGATTGGAAAGCCATGTATGTTTTGAATATAAATGTCATTTTGTTTATCAGTTTTATTTATATAGCGCCTTTTACAATAGAGTATTGTCTCAAAGCAACTTCACAATATTACGCTTTCCTAAAAAGGCCAATCCCAAGTTGAGCAAGCCTAGTTTATGTTTATGTTTTTCTATAAACAGTGTTAAAGTTCAAATTAGATGTTTTGATGTAAAATATGTAAGAGATTTTAAATGATACATTATTCTATTGTGCATTTCTTTTAATCACCAAAACACAGTTGCACCATTGTATCATTTGAGCTTGCATTTACAAAATAACTACACATTTGACTACCTGTCCTGGATGAAGAAGAACTGGATGAATAAGAACAAGATGTTTCTGGTGGGGAAAAAGTATGAATTAAACAGAACTGTAATCTTTTATAATGTTATTCAAGGGTGTTTCATTAAAATAATACCTCTCACAAGCTGCTTGAATTCTGTTGTCCAGTGGAATGCAGTAGGCGGTGCTGAAATACATGGACATGGACAACATTGGACCAGCCATTACCTAAAAAATGTGCATGTGTGAATGTTCATATGTGAAGGTATACGGTAAGTGAATATTAGAAGAAACCTATTGCTTTATGTCTCAGACTCGGAATTTGATTGTTCTTTATACGAGTTCTTTTAGAATAAATTTCTGTCGTCAAGAGGGACTATATTAGATTTTTCATGGTTTAACATGGTGTAGGGAGTTTTGTGGTTTGCAGCTGTTTTCTCCCTGACCTACAGTGGTGTGAAAAAATGTTTGCCCCTCTTCCTCATTTCTTGTTTTTTTTGCATGTTTGTCACACTTAAGTGTTTCAGAACATCAAACCAATTTAAATAGAAGTCAAAGACAACACAAGTAAACACAAAATGCAATTTGTAAATGAAGGTGTTTATTATTAATGGGGAGAAAAAATCCAAACCTACATGGCCCTGTGTGAAAAAGTGAAAGCTTAGGATGAAACCTGGATTAAAAAGTCTCAAAAATGCTGTTGGTGTTGAGATAGTCAAGTAGCTGGGAGCCCACTACACGCTCAATAATCTTACTAATGAAAGGAAGGTTTGAGATGGGGTGAAAATTACTAAGAACAGTGGAATCTGAATAATGTTTCTTAATTCAATTCAATTCAAGTTTATTTACATAGCGCTTTTTACAATGGTGCATTGTCTCAAAGCAGCTTGACAATATTACATTAGCTTAAAAGGCCAATCCCAAGTTAAGCAAGCCTAGGGCAACAGTGGCAAGGAAAAACTCCCTGAAAGTGGTAGGAAGAGACCTTGGGAGGACCAAGACTCAAAAGGGGACGCATCTTCCATGGACTTATTGAGGTAGTTTTCAGGGAACATGGAACAATGCCAGAGGATAGTGAGAGAGATTCACCATTCGACAGATGGAAGGAGATATGACCGATGCACATTTCTTGAGAAGAGCAGTAGGAGCAGGAGCAAGTGAGGAAGTGGATGGTTTGGAACCAGAAATAACCTTGGAGATGTAATTTCCATCAACTGGGGTGAAAAGGAATGAGTGGAGGGAGCAGAGATGGTGCGAACTGGGGCAAAAGAGTCTAGAGTGGAAGACACACTTTTATTATAGGAAGCAACAAGATCGTTGAGAGAGCATAGCTCAGAGAGGCAGGTCAGGGAGAAAGGAAGAAGAGAACTGGTGGATATCAATTGCTGAGATTTTACGATATGACAGTTTTTTTATGCGGCGGTTTAACAGTCGGAAGTGTAAGAGAAGCAGTGATAAGCTTATGGTCAGAAACCGGTAAAGAGAACCTGACACATTACTAATAAGCTTTATAGTCAAAGAAATTACGTTTAAAATACATTATTTTATGTAACAATTGACGAACAGGGGAAGAAGAATGGGTTGTTTTTCACAGATGTCAGTTCATTTACATACATATTTCAAAATGAATATGAAGCGATAAAAGCATTCATCAACATCATCAGAAAAGCAAATGAAAAGTCAAAAAGTTGTTTGATTACGCAAATGACATGCAAACTGAATTATGGTGATTGAGTAGCAAGTGATATATTAATGGGAGTGAACAGAAACATGTTAAACTGAATAGGAGTATCACACATTGACTGTTCAGTAGGGTGTATGATCACCCAAGACTACCAAAATACACTGACAGTGAAGGGGCATGTACAGGATCAGATTGTCCAGCAGTTCTTGTGGGATCCTTTGCCACTCTTGCTCCAGGGCAACTTGATGTGGAACTCGGTACAAGCACCGATGCTGATGCCAGCCCAAACCATGATTCCACCACCACTGAAGAAGTCCCTTTCCTGCATTAATTGTGGATTTTCCCCGTGATAAATTTTGGACATTGATTGTCAGGCTGCAAACTGAACTGTGACTCATCAGAGAAGAAGTGACGATGCTCATCAGTTTACCTTCTGCGGGTTCTATGGTGTTCAGCAGATAACAGATTGCATGTCATTAGTCGCCTGGCATACAGTCAAACACGATGGAATGGATTTTGTATGGTCTGGGTCCATATGCATTGTCCAGTGGCAGCAATAAACTGTCGCCGTAACTATTGTTTCATAGCTGTGCCTGCTCGTTCTTGCAAATAAGGTACAGTAGTGGTTATCTCGTACTATTGTGGCAGATGGGCGACCCTGTCCTAGTCGTCTTTGTACTGTTCCAGAATCTGCTAATCACACTTTGGGATGTTCAAAGTGCTGTTGCCACTCTTGTCTGTGTTTGTTTAACTTCAGAATGTCCCATGGCACTCTAACCTTCACATTTAGGCAAATCATGTTGCAGAGGCATTGCAAAGGCTGAGAAATTACAGGATGTGCACTTTCAAAATCAGAGAATGTTCAGATGCTCCAGCACTTTTAGCCTTTTATATAGTAACCAATTAAATAAAAGTTTGTTTTTCCACCCCATTTTCATTATACTGTCTTTGGCTTGTTGTCTGCTTTTCCTGTTTAATAAAAAAATAAGATCTGTGCTTCTTCTTTTATTGGTTGGTATTTCTTTTTTAAATATCCACAATCTTTCTCTGTATTGTATTATATCGTTTCATGGTACAACACTCAAGATTTGACACTTTGATACAATATTAAGGAGTCAGTTTACAGCTTGTATAACAGTGTAAATTTGCTG
>JAVSBV010000029.1:517430-531559 GCA_033117975.1 Parotocinclus spilosoma | reverse complement strand
AACAATGGTGGAATTGGTGATCCTCTTACCATCTTGGCTTCTGAGAGACACTGACACTCTGAGAAGATCTTTTTATACCCAATCATGTTGTCAATTGACATAATTAGTGTTAACTAATCTTCCAGCTGTTTGTTATATGCTCAATTTTCTTTTTCCAGTCACTAACTGCTACTTGTCCCAACTTTTTTGGGATTTGTTGACACTGAAATTTTGAAGCAATATATTTTTCCTTTAAAATGTTACATTTACTCAGATTAAATTTTTGATCTGTCATCTATGTTTTATTATGAATAAAATATTGACATTTGCCATCTCCACATCATTGCATTCAGTTTTTATTCACAATTTGTTCAGTGTCCCAACATATATATATATATATATATCTCAAATTGACGGTATACAATATTAAGAAAGCTTGGTTGACATGTATTAAGCTGTCAGTTGATAAAGCGGATGTTGCATTTGCTGTTGAATTGACCAAGGCCAGAGCATACAAAGACTAAAGAAGAGTCCACTAGCCAGAGCCTTATTATCGTCTATGCAAGCCCTTTAATGTCTGCATCAGAGCATGCTTTGAGCTCCATGTCTGCATACACAAAGCCCATTCTGACCAGATTAATTTAAAGTTATTTGGACACATTGGTGTTTGATGTGATGGCCCAGGTGTGGCTGTGTAGCCTTTGTTCCTCCTAAACCAATCTGTCTCATATCCCAGTAATCACATCCCAGTAAAAAGAGCCAGGGCAGTCTGTGTGCAGTCCTGATTGTGATGTTGATATCAAAACAGAGTAGAAGACTGAAATCAGTGAAGGCAGCCCACCTTATTGTGTTTCCTTAATTTTGCATCTCACAAGACATGTTTGAGGTTTCTGCACTAATTATACTGAAAAAAATACTAATATCACGTATATAATTGCATTTTGTCTGTCTTTTGAATTATATTTCTAGTTCACTGCATAAAGCTCAATCACCCTCTGCTGCATCAGTCACTAGAAGAGGAATCATGGATTAAGGTTTTTTGTTTTTCAGGGTTTTATTAGAACCCATAGTTCCGATGAAGGGTAATATTAATCCTGCAGCAGAAATATATTTTGCTTAGCCTTTCCTAGACCAGCATGACTGTGCAAAGCAAGATCCATAAAGACATAGTTTAATGAATTTATGTTGAAAAACTCCAGTGTTCTGCAAAGATCCCCGATATCATCCCTGAACATATTTGGGATAGATTGGAGCATTGTTTGAGGTCCAGTTCCAGATACAAATAAGTGCCTGACCTCAAAAATCCCCACATGCACATTGAGCTGGTAGAAAGCATTTCCAGAAGAGTATAAGATGTTAGGAGGAATTTTTCCATATTTTGTAACGTGATGTCAGTTCATTTACATACATATTTCAAAATGAATATGAAGCGATAAAAGCATTTATCAACATCATCAGAAAATCAAATGAAAAGTCAAAGAAAGTTGTTTGATTACACAAATGAGATGCAAACTCAATTATGGTGATTGAGTAGCAAGTGATATATTCATAGGGTGAACAGAAGCATGTTAAACTGGATGAGAGTATCACACACATTTACTGTTCAGTAGGGTGTATGATCACCCAAGACTACCAAAATACACTGACAGTGAAGGAGCATAGAAAGGATCAAATTGTCCAGCAGTTCTTGTCGGATACTCTACATATTCATCTTGAAATATCCCCTCATTTCTGTAGATATGATGATCGTGTCCACATACTTTTGGACAGTGTATGTACTTAGGAGGGTACAGTTAGTGTGACCTAGGTGGTTGCTGTGCATTGTCACCTTTGTAGATTTGTATTATAACATGATACAAGAAACCAGATACATATTATATAAAATATAATAGAATTTGTGGCTTTTGATATGGCGTAGCTGGCGTTTCATCTGTGGGAAATTGATAACATCAGCATCAGCAACATCAGCCTTGCTCTTTGATTATTTGTTTATATTTTCTCTACAGATGCCCCTCAACAGCTCAAAGCAGAAGTCAATTATACATTAATTTAATGCATTTGTTTTTATATCCACATAATCTAATTCAAGGTCACATGGACACACACGTACACTCTCTCTCCCTCACACTAGAATATTTTAATGAGACAAATTAACATTAACATGCCTTTGGAATGTGGGAGGAAAACAGAGTACCTGGAGTAAACCCACAAAGACCCAAAAAGTCCCAAGCACCAGAAATAGACCAGAAATAAAACTGGAATGACTTTGGCTGTGAGGCCATCCATAACTGAATTTGGTAAACCAACATTTTCAAGAGCAATTTTTAAAACTAATCATACCAGTTATGGACCTCTGGAAATTGATGTTTGGAAATTTGTTTGATATGTCCATTCTAGATGTTTGATTATACATTTACTCAAATCAGAAGGAAGAAGTTTTAACAAACTTTTGCATGCATATACAGTATGTTGCTTCACATAAGTACACATATGTTAGATAAGTACACACGATAGATAAACTGGTCGGGGTGAACTTGATTCAAGAGCAATTACTGTCTTTGGAATAGAGCTAATATTGTTTTAACAGTATTGTCTCTTAAGTTCAGATCAAACACAACTAAGTGTGTGCCTAATTAGTTCTCTATACAGTACATTTGCAAATCCAACAATGATGGGACTGCAGTAGCCTAGCGGTTAAGGCCTTGGACTCTGGACCTGATGGTCCCGAGTTAAAATCCCACCTCTGCCAAGTTGCCACTGTTGGGTCCTTTAGCAAGACCCTTAAACCACCATTGCTTAAATTGTAAAACTATCAGTTGTAAGTCGCTCTGGATAAGGGCATCTGCTAAATGCTGTAAATGTAAATGTGACTTCACAGCATACATAAACATGATTTGCAGTTTCTGATGCTTGGACACTATATTTAAACTAAACGCCTGTATTAAAAATGCTGGTAGTCTCACTGCTGGTCAAATACGCTAGCCAGTTTATTTACTGATTTATATATATGATAATAAAAGCTTGATGAAATATGTGTCTGAGAGGTCTAAATGCCATTGAAAACAGCCCTTGTTTCAAATGCACAACACTTTGTATATAACGTGAGCCGTAATTGAAAACTACTGATTTGTAAACAGGCCTGAAACACCAACATTTGAGTATGCTCCCTTCCTTATCTTAAAGAGTGTGTATACCTGGTCCAATGGTGATGCATCTACAATAGCACAATTGTTCATACAACAATGAACACAACTGCAATGACAACTGGAAAGAAGCTGAAGGTAAAGTAAGGGTGTCACTGTTACAGTGTCAAAGTATGACTTTAATGGCAAATTAATTTTTATTACATTTTTTATGTGACCATGAAAAGAAACAATGATAAATATTTGGGTGTTTTACGATTGAATAATAATTAATAAGATTAGTATGTATGCTTTAAAGGCATTTGGACTGTTAGCCTAGCAGTTAAGGTAATGGACTATGGACCAGTGCTCAAACCCCTACTCTGCCATCTTGCCACTGTTGGGTCCCTGAGCAAGGCCCTTAACCCACAGTTGCTTGGATAGTAAGACTATATCAAGTTTCTCTGGATAAGACGTTGGCTAAATACCATACATGTAATGTAAATGTAAATTTGTAATTACACTTGTTCTGTTGTATCTAACCTGATTCATTGAGGGCATCAAAGTGGTGCAGCTTTAGGAATGTTGCTGCACAGCTTCAGAGATCTCTCAGTTCAATTCCCAGCCTGGAGTGGCATGTCCTCTCTGTGTCTGTGTGGGTTTCCGTCAATTACTCCAGTGTCCTCTCACATTCCAATTGCATGTTTTAGGTTAACTGTTGTCTTTAATGTCTCCAAGCGTTGAGTTACTGGGTGTGTATATCTGTGTGCGCACAAGTGTGTAAATTCCTTGTGATTGGTTATATGTGAAAGGTCCCACCTTGCGCATTGTGCTAGTGTTTAGGTCTTGACTATCTCCATCTATAAACTGGATAAAGAGGGCATGATCATTTGTTTAAATTTGCAACAGCTGTGGTGCCCTAATGAGATCTGACAAGTAACAAAAAATGTTTTTAATTAAAATAAAAGTACAAATTCTGAGGTAATGAGGGACTGGTGATGTTAATGTTAACGTTAACCTTAAATAAATGTTAACAATAAATCGCACAATTTTTATATCAGTAGATATAGCTAGTAAAATGTGTGCTATAGTCTATTTCTTGTTTTCTTGGTTTGAACTTGCCCTGCAGTTTTGTGCAGCTCAGTGGTTCAACAAATAAGCGTATAAGAGTTAAAATAAGCTTTTTGTGTAGCTGAGAAATTACAATTTCAATTCCAATAAAGCTGGGGCATTGTATAAAACATAAATTTGCATTAATGCATGCAATTAAATTGCAGCAAGGATAAACTTGTTTTACAAGTTTACCACTGTGTTACATCACCATTCCTTTTAACAACACTCAATAAGTGTTTGGGAACAGAGGTCATTTAATTGTTGAAGCTTTGTAGGTGGACTTCATTCTAATTTTTGATGTAGAACTTCAGTTGCTCAACAGTCCGGGGTCTCCATTGTCGTATTTTGCGCTTAATAATGCTCCACACATTTTCAACAGGAGACAGGTCTGGATTGCAGACATTCTAGTACCCGCACTCTTTTACTACGAAGCCACGCTGTCGTAACACGTGCAGAATGTGGCTTGGCATTGTCTTACTGACATAAACAGGGACGTCCCTGAAAAAGACATTGCTTGAATGACAGCATATGTTGCTCCAAAATCTTTATGTATCTTTCATTTAATGGTACCTTCACAGACCCAAAGTTTCCCATGCCATGGCAATTGTAAGACTGCATTAATTGTAAGTACCTCTGGACAAGGGCACCTGCTAAATCACATAAATGTAAATGTTGTAGATGAAGCCCATGTGGTAATATCCGTTACAGAATGATATTGGTTTTAAATGCAGTGCTGCCTGAGTAATGTTTTTAGTTTTTCACACAGGTATTCTCCACATGTGAAAGTTTAGGTGGTAAATCAATGTTAATATCAACAATACCTATCAATCTGGCTGCACATTAACAAACCTATCTACAAAGCATCAGCCTGATTGATTAACTTTAAGTTAAAACAGAAAATCCTAAGCTTTTTAAAGATCCTAACAACAAGTAATGGATCAGAAAACTTGAAAGAACTAAGAAATTGCACTTCTGACAAACATGTCATCATTTGCTCCATCTCTGCAATGAACTGCTGGATGGGGGGAGCTGGAAGCAGGGAAACAATGTTTGCCCTGTGCCACCCTCCTGTGCTATTTTTTGAAGACACAGCTTAACAGAGTGAAAAGCTGGAGTTGAGAAAATTCACAAAATCATAAATAAGATTTATATAAAATATATAAAATAACAACTACAACAACACATGCCTGTGTGATCAAACTGTTTTCAAAATATCTTCTAGTTGCATTCTTTTTAAAAGATTAGACATTATTTGGTAATCTGCTACACCTGTTGCAGCCCATCACCTGTTGAAGCCTATGAACAGTTTAAACAAAACCAGTAGTGACAGTCTACAATATGCAATCTTGTACGTCCCATGGTAAGAAGTTGCTTGAGAACTAGTCCTTCAGACCTTCAGTAAGTTTTGGGTTGTCAGAATCCAGACATATAGAGAGCATGTGGTCTTACATTAAACACAATTACCATGAAGTAGAATACTTTTCTTCCCTTTATAAAATGCTGTTCATGAAGTTTACAAATTGGCTTAAACATTTAGGGAAACCAAAGGAAAAAGCTATTCCACACTTTTTATCTCAATCGGATATAAATAAGGAATGTTCAATTCACAAATGTCAAATTCCCTTAGGAAGGAGGGCTTTCATTACTTTCTGTAAAAGTGTGTAACCATGTCTGTTTGCTGAGTGACTACTAAGAGATTCATTTTCATTTCATTTTAGTCAGTTTGGGTGACTAAGGATGTGGATACAAAGTGCCTCCCAAATAAACCTTTTCGCTAACCATCACTGTAACCACACTAGTATGTTAATAGCATGCTTTACTGCTCACACCATTATGTGGCTGGACCTAGCAGGCCTGTATTAGCTGCAGATTATCAGACCTTTCAATCTGATTTTGCAGATGATACCCATGCCTAGGTCACTGTTATGTCTATTGAAATTCAACATTGGGTAACATGGGTTGGCTTGGTGGGTAGCGCCTTCGCCTCACAGCAAGAAAGTCATGGGTTTGATCTCAGGTGGACTCAGTCCCAGACTGAGTGTTCCAATTTCCTCTGACACGGCACTGCAGTAACATTGTCACTGTGCTGTGCTGTTAGGAATAGATAAAACACAGCAAGTGCTGCTGGAGCTTTTAAACAATGGTTTACCAGATACATTTACCTTGTTGTTCCACAGCATGGATGTAAATCCAGAAACAGAGGCTCATCTAATGATGAACCTTCCCCACTGTTTGGAGGATGTCTGGATATATTTGGTTGGTGCGTTGCGTCCTTGCTTGCTCAGTCTAGCAGTGATGCTTAGGTGTTTTAAAAACTCCAGAAGCACTGCTGTGTCTGATCCATTCATACTAGCATCAGACAACACCAGGTCAGTGTCACTACAGTGCACAGAATGATACATCTGAGCAACATATGGACTAGATCCTGCCATGGTGCGCCTATATGGTCAGTAGAGCTGATAAAATGGACAATGACTGTAAAAAAAATGGATCTGGTAATTGCAAATATAAAAAACGTATACAACAAAGAAATTTAATTGCAGAACTGTGAATATTTACCATTAACATATGTTAATTCACAATTCTGGAATCAGCAGCTATGTATAATGTACATTTTCTCCGGTTCTCTGTTCACACTGTCTTGTGGCCTTTGGTTAAATAAACAAAAGCCTAAATATTCTCCAAAGTCCCAAAGTCGACCAAGGTAATGCAGACAGATGAGAGCACAACGCCCAATGAAAATGAAAGCGGCCATTGGTCCTTTAGGTTGTTAGTTGTGGTACAGTGTAATGTCAAATGTTATGTCTCCCTCTACTGACAATGACGAGAACTGTCTCAACCATGCGCCTTTTGCCGCTGCAGGTAGTTCTAAGAAAATATGTATTACTGTACTAATATAGTCACGCTGGCCACTTTATTTGGTACTTCTGGTCAACTGCTCATTAACACAAATAGCTAATCAAGCAATTACCTGTAGACATGGTCAAGACCACTTGCTGTGTTTCAAACTGAGCATCAGAGTGGAAAAGAAAAGTTATTTTGAACGTGGCATGGTTGTTGGTGCTAGACTGGTTGATCTGAGTAATTCAGAAACCGATGATATACTGGGGGCCTACAGAGGGTTTACAGAGAAATTGAAAACAAGAAGATATCTAGTGAGTTGCAGTTCTCTAGATGAAAATGCCTTTTTATGTCAGAGGTCAAATTGGCCAGACTGGTTCAAGCTCAAAAGTCAACAGTACCTCAACATGAGATATGTAGAAAAGTATCTCTGAATGCACAACATATCGAACCTTGAAGCAGAACCAACCTCAAAGAAGTCCACCAAGTCCTGTCAGCTAGCGACGGCAAATCAAGACTACAATTTGTGCAGGCTCACCAATATTGAACAATAGAAGAAAAAATGTTGCCTGGTCTGATGAGTCTTGATTTTTGCTGTGACATTTAGATGGTAGGATCAGAATTTGATGTAAAACATGTGGATCCATCCTGCCTTGTAACAAATGGTTCAGGGTGGTGATGTAATGGTGTGAGAGATATATTATTGTCACTTTCTGCCACATACCAATTGAGCTTTGTTAAAACAACACAGGGTTGTGGGTATCATGTCAATATGCACATTGTTCAATATATGCCAATAAGAATTAAGTAAGTTTTGAAGGCAGAAAGCCTACAACATCGTAATTGATAGATGTACCTAAGTGACTGTGTTTTAAAATACAACTAGTCTATTTAACAATTTTTTAGCTTATTCTATGCCACTAAATATAAAATGTGTTTTCAACAGTAAAACTAAGAACCATATACAACTAGAACTTATCTTATCAAGAAACGTAGATGGAATAAGTGAGATCAGTCTAGAAGTGAGTAAATAATACTGATGTTTTAATGTCCATTTTTTTAATATGTAATTCAGTATATTAATTTGTATAGAGCATCTATATTTTAAGCCTGTCTATCCGTTATTAATTGAACAAAAAAGCAGTCATTTATTCAGAATTTTCGAAGTACTCTTCCAAATACTGTTTTTTGCAGTCAATTATGAAAATATATTACTGGCAATTCACCATCATCTAAATATATACTGCTCACAAACATTAGGGGAGATTTCATTTGTGAGTAGTATATATTTAGATGACAGTGAATTGCCAGTCTATTGAAAGGTGGCTAGGGACTGCATGAGTTAGCAGTTGTAGTTAAATAAATATATGTACTAATGGCAATGCCATAGTTGTTTCATGAAATACAAAATCTAGCTGCCCCTTCCAAGATGCTAAAGGTTTTGACACTGATAGAGCTTGCAGAAACATATATATGTATGAGATGATCCTAGCAACACTAAGCTTCTTTACTTTCCTGTAGACATATCCAGCATCAAGATCATGTCATCTCCCAGGTCATCTCCTCCATCACACCCTCAGAGAATACAAGAACTTCAGAGTAGTTTTTGATAACAAGTTGCAAATTTTTCGACTCACAGGCCTCACATTACTGCAGAATCACTTGACTTGAGGCACCACTCAAGATCAAAGGAAGAAGAGCATCAAGACTTTCTCTGTACTGGTAACCAGGTGCTGGTATGAACTTCCATTGGATCTCTGAATGGATCTTACTGTCTTCAAACAGTGACTAAATACTAACC
Organism: Parotocinclus spilosoma; assembly: GCA_033117975.1. Taxonomy (NCBI): domain Eukaryota; kingdom Metazoa; phylum Chordata; class Actinopteri; order Siluriformes; family Loricariidae; genus Parotocinclus; species Parotocinclus spilosoma. Next base: position 522,703 of record JAVSBV010000029.1, on the reverse strand, counting down.
TTTTCCTTAAGCACTAAAGGGATAATTACACATTTTTCCTTTTAGTTTTCCTCTATGACTGCTTGTGTTTTATCAATATCAAATCCTAACACTGATATATACTGTTATACATTTCAAAATGAAGTATCTCCTCATTTTTGTGAACAGTGTAACTATATTGTGTATCTACCTGGTTAGATTAGTATTAGCAAGACAGTGTCTACTAAGCACTTCTGTAAATTGCTCTTTATAAGAGCATCTGCTAAATGCTCTAAATGTAAATGTGTTTGGGCATGTGTCTGTCCTGTGCTGCTGTATAGGCCTATGTGACTCTAAATTGCATTAAACAAGTAGAGAAAATAAATACGTATGCAGATATTACTGTTACATGGCAAGTTCTAACAACTCAATCCAGGTTAATTAACATTTGTGTCTTGTGTTTGACATTGTTTCTGTTACAGTGCTAGAGGCAGCATGATGGCACAGTGGTTAACACGGTTGCCTCACAGCTTCCCAGGTTTGATAACGTCCTCTAACTCCACCTCTGTGTTTGCATGTCCTCCCCATGTCTGCATGGGTTTACTTAGAGTACTCCAATTTCATCATACATTCCAAAGAGTGTGCTAGGTTAATTGGTGTTTCGGAAGGACTCTTAGTGTAAGTGTTTGTGCCCTATCATGTACTGGTGCCACGTCTAGGGTTGCTCCTGCCTTGTGCCACAAACCAGTCACTCGCTTTTCTGTGACCCTGACCATGATGAAGTGAATAAGAAAATGAATTAATAAATTTTACAATGTTTTGTAATACATTTTCTGATGCTTTTCTATATTCTACTTATTATTATCTTGTATGGATCAGGCAATACATAATAATAATAATAAATAATAGATAATAGATAACAGACACAAACTACACTTAAAAATATTTTGGGGTATTTCATTATATTCCTTATTTTTTGTGAGATTTATATATTTACACAATATTCAACTAGGAAGAAAAGATTAAATCAGAAACAATCATTTTGTCCACGTATAAATGTACTGCTCATCAAAAGGAAGCATTTAAAAACGAAATACAATATCCCCTAAGTTTTGTGAACAGTACATGTACATTAATTTGAACTATTTATTTCAGATTAATCTAAAATGGCTTGATTAACTGGGGTTTTATTGTTGTTTATTGCAATGATTAAATACCCTAAACCATGTCAGGTTGGTATGAGCGTATAGTTAAAATTACACGAGTCTGCTAAACACAATTTCAAACTTATACCACGTATAATGTTTGATTTAAAACATCTGATTTAATCTTTATCCGCACGCGTCTTTAAAAGTAACAGTATACAGAAACAATATGCCATGTGAGTTTAGAGTGAGATGATGGTTTATTTAAACTCTGTAAATAAGATTTTACTCAAGTCTGGTGAATAATAGCCATTATTTGCAGCAGGCTCAGAGATGTCATGGCGGCGCAGCACAAAGTATTGGCATTCAGGCATGGTCGTTGGTTAACGGAGCATCAGACTCCTCACAGAACATGTCGTGTTTCTCATTGTGTTAGACAGCAGCACGTTGTGGATTGGCGATAAGGGGCTTCCAAACGCATCGCAAAACGTGCTCTGCTTCTACAAAGTGATCAGTACTCGTTTCGGGTGGAATTAAAAGATCGTGTACAGTACGGATGCTGGTATGGAGAACAAACACACTGCAGTAATACTGAAAGACCTTCTTCTATCCTACGTGACTCTGCGCTGAGTTGAACGGAGTTGCTTTGCTACTTCTCTCCGAATGAGTTTCGCCGAGTTTACATCCGGGTTTTTCCCTAGGCAATGGAAGTCGCACTACCACTGTTCCCTAGGCAAAGTGAAATAAATTCGCCGCACCGTCACAAAAAATAGTTCTGTTTGAAAACACGTTTCGCTTTCACTTTATCGCCTCGTTTTTAACCACTCACTTCACTTTTATTTAACGTTGTTCTTTCTGAAGAGATCCATAGTAAGACGGAGCGAAATTTGACTGTTGCTGCGTACTTTTCACGGCCCTTTCGTCTCCCTCTTCCTGCGCGCATTGATCGATCGGGTGCTGCGGCTGTGGTGAATGAGATTGAAGAAGAGTTCATGTTTTGTATCTCAGTTTCTCTCTTTTAATGCACAAATTGAATTTCAACAAACAAACACTAAAGCTCGGATCGCCCGATCAAGTTGAGTCAAGTCTGCTGGCGCAGCTATGTGAGCCATCCTATCGGGGATTCTTTGCCGAGATATCGGGGTGTTTGTAAATATTTATTTAAATAATTTGTGAGAAGAGAAGGACTACTGCTCAAGTGAGTAGTGCGGGTGAGTGCATATCGGGATCCTTTTTTTATTATTATAACTTTTATTCCGGTTTGTTTTTGGAGCACTTTTGGTGGTTTGTTGAACCGGTTTGTTTTTATTCTATAGCAGTCTGGCTGTACGTGAGGAAGTCTGGCTGCCTGCGTTTCGTTCGTTTCTCCTTATTCTAGGAGTTGATTGGTATTCCGAAGTGCAGTGCTTATTGGAGGACGCGGAGCGAGCTGTAAAAGCGGCCCGTTTTTTAAACCTTAAACCACCTGCTATATTTACAAAGACAAGCAAGCCGAGAAAAAAAACCCTGGAGTTTAGGCGACTGGATCGTGTTTGGGTGTTTAGGGACGGCTGCGGGTCTTATGAAACACGCTGCCCGCAGTTAGCCTGCCCTAACAGTTATTTGTTGTTTCAATTGGCTAGTGCTAGCCTGTTAGCTGTAGCTATGTTAGCTTCTGATCTGGAAAGCCTTGGTTAGCCTGCTAGATTGAACTGAAGTGCTAGCGCCATGCCACATCAGTGCGAGTCAGTTCCTCACCGTCCCGTGCAGCTATTTAATTTTTCAAGACTTTATTGTAGGCTGGAAGTTTCTTTCTTAAACTTTCGCCAAATTGTTTGGTAGACACTTTATTTACACGCGGCTTTATGAAGTAAATCTTTAGTTTGTCTCGCTAGACGAACGTTCAACTCGCTAGCTTGCGCCAAGTAACAGAATTGAGCAGGTTTTTTTTTTTTAAACGTTAGGCAGTGTTCTCGCCCAAACTTAATCCGCAAGTCGGTCTTAAACTTTAATTGTACTTTTCCCCCCACTCGTCATTTGGCTTACTACAGCAGTTTCAAAGTCTAGGCCACTCTTTAGAATAAAGTGCTTTCGCCCCTCCTCGTTAGAATTTCGGAGTCCCGCATCCTCAGCACAGCATCAGGTTTAGGCCCAATAAAACTCACTGAAGTGTAACTGGTACCAGAACCGTGTTGGTCAGTACCTAGTATACAGTTTCTATTGGTACGGAGTAAACATTCCGAATAAAGACCTTGTTAAGAGTTTATTTCACACAGTGAAAAAGTGTGGTGTCATAAGACTTTTATGTGTTTGCCTGCTGATGACTGTTTGATAAAGATAAGTAAAGATGACTATTTGATATAATATATAATCATAATCTAACAGGGTTAGGAGAGCTGCAATTTTAAAACCAAAAGCATCCAATAAGTAGCCCAGTAAACACTGGGCCATATACAGGTATGCGCCGTTTAATTGCCATAATGCATTCTGTATACGAGGACTTTGATCAAAACAGGAGTTGAGCTGACATTACCAATTTGAGCTAGTCTTATTATGCTTCTGGAATTTTAATGTTATTTTAATGTGAAAACTGCATGCAAAGGAAATGTATAATGTTACCCGATGTTAAGGAAGAACTATCCAAATCCCTTCCGATTGTTTTCTTTGAGGAACATTGAATTTAAACATTTCAATAATTTTGCCCAGGCTGGCCATCTTTGCACCTTAAAGGTGATTAGAATCACCCGTTGACACCTGCTGTTTGAAATCACATCATAATTTAGTTTAAACCTCATTGCTAGCCCTTAATTGGCATGGCATAACACTTTTTTTTTTGGAATGGGTGCAGGACTGAAATGTAGGAATCAACGTGTATTAACAAATGAAATAAGGTTGACCTAAAAACAAACTTTTTTGGATCCATACTATATGCAATGAAACAGAAGTCAAGTCTTCCATGCATTTTTTTTTATTTGGGCTTTTACACAGCATCCCTAATGAGACAGACTTGTTAATTTATGAAAATTCACAAAATTCATGTGGAAAATACAGTAACATCCCACAATCCAGTGTAGGGAAAAGTTGTAACAATTCTATGGTGAAGGAGGATTAAAAAAATCACTAATAAACAACATGGAAGATCAGCCAGATAAAATAAATACCTGACGAATCAGTATATATTAGAGATGTACACATTAGAGCACATTAAATTTCACATTACATTTCTGCTGTAAACACAGTTTCAACTTTAAACTGTTTGTTTATTAGACCGGTGCTCACGCGTTGATGACGAGGACTTGTTAGATGTCAACTGTATTCCAAAGTGCACTTAAGTGTCTCTCTATGAGGCGCAGAGTACTAGTGAGGGGGCAGTGATACAGTGTTTTTTAGGTTACAGTCATGTCTTCAGAATTCTAGTTCTTCACAGTGAGTGCTGTTTACAGTAGGCCGTAGGTGACTAAAATAAGCAGTGGAGGAAGAACTCCAAAAACACAAAATAATAAAACATTTGGAACAGCACTGTTCATCATTAAAATCTGCTAGCCTCTTGGACCCCCTGATAGGTGGTCCTTTAGTACGGATAACAATTCACAAAGTTTTTACCGAAGGAACAAATGTGTTTACCTTTATAATCAACAATTTTCAACATTGACCAAACTGATTACATGTAGAGCCAGCTTGGTTATTATAAAACCATTGTATTGTTCATTAGATTCTGGCACCGATGTACATTGTCAAACTATCTTTTTTTTGTTTTGACCTATGTCCAACAATCTGAAAAGTTCATGCTCCTAAGCTGATGTGTGAAACAAATGGTGTCCAATTGTTTTAGTAATGTCCTCAAACATGGAGTGGTTGTGATGTGCCCTACTTTTCTTTTTTTCCCCCAAATAAGACATTGAGTTTGAATGATGGAAAAGCTGCAGGAGTTTTGATCTGGCTCCGATCTCTTTCACATAAAATGAAAATGATTGGGGACATGAACCACTTTTTCCTGCTGTGTGGATGTAACCTATGATTGAAATGACCGGTGCTAATTGTAGCCATTAATATGGGGGAGATTTATTGCACTAAAACACTGCTCACAAATATTAGGGAATATTGCAATATGGGATGTTTTATTTGGAAGTATCCGGGCAGCACGGTGGCTCGGTGGGTAGCACCGCTTGCCTCACAACAATAAGGTCCCGG
>JAVSBV010000029.1:486601-499710 GCA_033117975.1 Parotocinclus spilosoma | reverse complement strand
TTAACTCTCCTGTTTCCACCAGAACTGTCCGTCGGGATCCAAAGGGTCCATATACACGGCCGGGCTGCTATAGCCAAACCTTTATCTTAAAACCAGGTGTTTCAGTTTCATTGTCTAACCCCTGTGTATATATATACACACTCAAGTCAATGGCAATTTAAAGTCACTGATTAACCAAACCCTGCTTGGACTGTGGAAGGAAAACAAGAGTGCCCGGAGTAAACCCACACAGACAAAGAGGACCCAGAATCGTCTTGCTGTGAGGCAGCGATGCTACCTGCAACTCTTACTTGTAACACATTCATAATATAAATATATGTTGATCGGGTACCAAATTTCTCTGAATATGACAAATAGAAGGTCATTAGCAAATCTGCCCTGCTGTCCATAGAGAATTGCTTTGCCAGCTTGGAGTAAGAACTGAACTTAAATCCATCAGAGTCCTTGAAAACGTACTGGAATGTAAAAGGTGAGTCAGAGTGTATTGTCTTGTTCGACACCAGTAGTCAACTTCACAGTCATTTTCCAACATCTAGTGTAAAGTCCTCGGAATGTGACACTGTTACCTTTCTCTCCTCTTTTTGCTCCTGACAAGGTTCCAGGCAAGACACCGGGACACGCCCACTGCTGCAGTACAGATGATACACTTAACGCCAGGGAGTGGGCGTGTCTTATAGTCCTGCAAGACGCTGACAGTGAGGTATTTGTAATGTGTTACATGCTTGCATTGTAGTGACTGCGTATGCCCAGTTGGTCACGCATTCATATTAACATATCATTTAAGATCAGAAGTTAAAGCAACGGCGTTCCTGTGTTTGGATACAAAAGTTCCTTCTTGTATCATTTTAATCAGCTCTTAAAACCTGTGTTTTTTGTTTGTTTGTTTTTTTTTTTTAAATAGCGGAATCTAACTGTATGTACAGGGGCGTGTTGCTTCGGCCTTGAGGAGAACTTAAACGCTTCCGAGCCGTCAAACATGGTGTCAGCTCCGCGTCAAAATATAAGTTTCTCGTAATTTTGCACGTCCTCCATACAAACGCAGCTTTCTTCCGTTTTTCCATGTCATTTCCTGTAATAAAAAGATGGTGGTGAAAGCTGAGAGAAGCAACTGACTGGTTAGAAAGATGTGAGACGCTAAAAGTTTTGCTCGCCACGAAACTCGTTGGATGAAACGCTGGTCATGGTGGAAGTGTTGGAGGGGCAGAGAAAGCTGGGAGCTCGGGACGGACTGCGTCTCCTGCACAAGGTGAGCGAGTCTCTCACTAGCCTCGCTGTGGCCAGTGAACATGGCTTCCGAAAGCGTCAGGAAGCTCGCCAATGGCCTGCACACACACACACACACTAGCGAATTCCCAGCCAACCCGAGACGCTTCTCTGTCGGTGCTGACGGTTATACGTTCTCCCGAAACCTGTTCGTTACTTCACCTGACATTGTTAAATATCCAGGCGAGACTCTGCACGTTTAATTGGTTTAAACAGACTGTGCGCGACCAGTACTGTTAATGTTTGTATTCTCTGTGCTTCAGTAGCCCGTGTGAGCGACGCTGTAGCCGACCAATCACTGATCAGCTTTCTTCTCCTACACCCATTTGGATATCCAGGCACAGCAATAATCACTGAAACTTAACTTATAACGTATGTAACTTCATTTTACACTGCGTTCAATAGCCTACTACATGTCAGACGTCATGCGAAAAATGTTTATTTACTGACTGAAACTTGGCAACCATGTCTCTGCTATAAGACGTAGTATACATAAGAGTATATAACTCGCACTCAGAATATAGGTACAAACACCATAGGGACACCTTATTTGTTTCTGCAGTCATAAATGCATTGATTCTTTGTGGCACAGCGTCTCAAAACGTTGGGACATTAGGAAGCAAATGAAACTATAATGTTATAGTGGAGCGCTAGGTCAGAAAAGCCTAGGTGGCAGGCAGTTTGTTAAAATCGACCATCCTGCTTCTTTCTGTCTAATGATGCACCCCCTCTTGAAGCCTGTAAACTGGGCAAAATGTCTTTAAATGCATTCAAGAGGCATGGAAATCAGTCAGTGATATCTCACCAAGAGGTACACTACCCAGAAGTAGATTCTGAGAGCCAATATACAAGGTTTATACCTCCTTGTGGCAAGACCCAGCATCTAGTCAGACCATACAGACACATCCAAAAAAAGAAGGGGGTGATCTGGGGCTGGTAATCTTAGGAAGTTTTTTCTTGCCACTGTCACCATTTGGCTTGCTCATTAGGGACTATAGATTACCTATTTAAACCACATGATACAATTGAATTGAATCAAACGTAGAGTGAACATAGAATAAATGTAAAGGTGATGGTGGTTGGGGGGGGGGGGGGTTAGAGGGACTTCTGTATTTTTCTGGTCTGAAGGTTCTTAACTGTTCAAAGCTAATTTGTGACAATGTTTATGTAACAATGGAAAGCTGCTTTGTGAGAATGTCTATTGTAAAAAGCGCTATACAAATCAAGTTGAATTGAATTGAACCGAGTAATGCGGTAAAAAAGAAACATTGATGTGATTTCAGACACATCACATTTAAACACATTTCTGTCTTTCATCCAGACACATGTTCTAGCAAGGTGTTAAATATATGCCACAGAAAATTAAGTCGGTTCTGAAGGCAAAATGGGGTCCAAACCCAGGACTAGCAAGGTGTGTCTCATAAAGTGGTTAGTGATTGTATATATCATATTTTGTGGGTCATTTTATTAACAAGTAAAAAGCTTGGCGTCTCTTAACATGTTTCTGTGTTACTGTCAAACATTGTAAACTCTAATTGTGTATGTGTGTTTTGTAGTGGCAGCCTCCAATGCTAAATTATTGCAGAGGGCTTTTAATTTGAAACGACGTCTGGAGAGCAAAAGGAAAAAGTAGAGTGATTAGGCCCAAGGGAGAGGGAAAATACAGGTCAAGTAGAAAAGAAAGGAAGGTAGATTTGATCTATCTGTAGTCATGTTAGATTTACAGTTACAAGTTTTACAGTTAAATCAGAAAAGAACCTTCGCCAGAACTCTTAGCGCCACTGCTTAAAAAATTAATAGAGGATAGACGGACCAGATTAAATCAAAATTTTCCTGAATCAGTACACAGAGCATTAAGTCTGCTTTTTTATCTTCTCTCTACAGTTTTAAGATGTTCATGGGAAAAGGAAACAGAGGGTTCTAGCCCTCTACCCTGCACAGACCATGGCAGAGCCCACTAGCTTTACCACTGAGCCATGCATGGAAACTGAGCCAGACTGCTGCCCTGGGTAAACTGTTAAAGCCTAGTATTCATAATGCTCAAGCCATAATTTACATACACTGTAACTATTTTCACTTTTTTTTTTTTTTTTTTAAATTTTTTTTTTAACAATTTCTGGCATTTAATCCTAGTACACATTCATGCATCTCATTTGTGTAATCGAACAACTTTCTTTGACTTTTCATTTGCTTTTCTGGTGCTTTTCTTGTTTTAATGAAATAAAATCAAATTATTATTTTTTTTAATTGCTTTATATTAAGTTGTAAATATCCCCTCTTTTTTGTGAGCAGTGTATACTCTATGGGATTAAATTCAGGGCTTTGTGATGGCCACTCCATTACATCACTTAGTTGTTCATTTGGAAGATTTGACCACATGCTTTAACTTGAGTTGTTACTTCAATGTCCCCACATGGTTGGTATGGTGTTCTTTGGCTTCCTGCTTTTTTATTTATACTTGACAATTGTCCTTATTTCATCAGCCAAGAACTGTTAAATATATACTGTATATATCATAGCATAGCCTATTGTAAACATGCTTAAAACCCAACTGTGGCTTTTCATCACTACATTTCCCCACACTTATGTGACTCCTCGGTGAGAGAGAGCTGTAAAGTATTGGACTGCATATCATTTGTCTGGAGAAAAAGAAAAAAATCAAGAGTATGGTTTCTGCTGAACACGTACTCGTGTGTATTATGAAATTTTTGTTGTAAAGTTAAAATATCGTAAGTCAGACCATCCTAAATCATGGAGTACCTGTACTGCCATTAATCCAATATATTTCAGTTAGCCTATTTAAAGCTCATAAAGTTTTTTTTTATTTAGCAAATTATCCAAACTTTTTAAAGCCATAGTCAACTTGGTGTATGTAAACTTCTGACAGACTGGAATTTTGATATAGTGTCTTGTAAGTGAAATTATTTGTTTGTAAGCATTTGTTGGACAAATTGCTTGTGTTATGTACAATCTTAAATAACATACTAAGTCTGTAGCTTGACATGGAATATATGAAATCTATTTGTGAACTATTATACAGAGGTCTGCATGGTCTCAATTCTTTTTGTTTTGAATACACAGTGCCACTTGCTCTTTACATAACTAATGCTCTTTAAATTTGATACCTAATCTACTCTAGAACATAATCTTTCATACTAGTGGCATGAATATAATTTATTGGCTTGCAAATTGTCTTTTTCAGTGCAATCAGCCAGAGATCTGAGGAACCAAAGAAGACAATAAAAAGCAACCATAAGCGTTGCGTAAATGTGGTACAACAAAGTACTGACTTGTGGTGTATGTATCAAATTCTTTTCATTTAAAGAATTTCAACATCTGTTCAGGATTCCCGAACAAATACTATTACTGAACAATCAATTGTATAATTGTATTAATGTACAGATCTACTAAATATTAATGTATTGTGGTTCTTGTAGTCTGTGAAGACTGTAAGGAGTATTTCCTGGAGGAATGCCCAACACATGGTCCCCCGGTTTTTGTGCCTGACACCCCTATTGCTCTGGGAGTACCTGATCGTGCAGCTCTTACTGTACCTTCAGGTATTGAGATTATTAGGGAGAGCAAGGATGTGGATGTATGTTGCATGGATGGAAATATTCCAAAGGGAGCTTTGTTTGGCCCTTATCAAGGGCAGCTGATAGACGCGCAAGACAATCCAAAAAGAAAGTACACTTGGATGGTATGTTGAGTTTCTTGCCTTTTAAATAATTATATCTATCAGCCAAAACATTAAAACCACTTGGTCAACAACAAACTTTAGGTAGATGCTATGTATCAGATTAACCACATGAATGCCCATACTCGTACATAACATAGGGCCAAACTTTTTTAATTGCTTGTTCCTCGGATGTCCCTACTTAAGAATCTACTGAGGAGGGAGGATAAAAAATACAAATAAATCTTTATTTTTCAGCACTTTTCAAATTTCTCGAGGACGATGTGGAATTATATAAAAATAATTTTTTATTCTAAAATAAAATTTATTTAACCTAAAATGAAATTAAAGTGAATCTGGAAAAAAAATTCAATTAACTGAAGAAAACTGTTGGCTCTCCACCGGAGGGAGGAAAAAGCTAAAAAAAAAAAAAAAACCCTTTTTTTTGTTATTTTTTTTATTTCAACCATTGGTACTGCGGCGGATCCGAGAAATTCTTTAAATATGTTTGTCGGCGGATCCGCGAAACAAGCAAAAATAGACTTCTTGGAACAGGCAACAATTTTCCATGCTTATTTCTGTGACTCTTCTGTAGCTTCACAGTAGCTCCTATGTCCGTTCGAAGAAGATTAAATAGGATTTGTAGCTTTAATGTGTCAATGAGGCTTTGGCGCAAACACCCTGTCACCCGTTTATGGTTATTCTTTCTCGGATCATCGCCTGTAGGTTCTCACCACTGCTGAACCCCCTAACAAGCCTTGTTGTACATTCAATTTTCAACCCAGTCATCGGACCATAATCCTATGTCCCTTGTTAAACACCGTTAGGTCTGTTCCTGAACTTTTCTCCCATATCCAACATATGGCATATGACCACTGTTCACTTACCATCCATGTATTGGTGTAAAAAGATAATCAGCATCTAATTTATTATTTAGTGGTGGTTTTAATAGTTTGGCTGAGTGTAAACACTTATTCTACCCTAATGGTTAATTTCTTTTACAGTATCAATATTGTCTGGTTTGTTTCATTTAGATTGTTGATGAGGGCCTCAAATGTAAGACAGTCGATGGCAGAGATAAGACTATAGCAAACTGGATGAGGTAAACTTCGGTCCTGCTCCTGCACAAGTATTAAGGACTAATTCTTACGCAACTTGAAGCTAACTTGATGTGCGTTTTGTTAGATATGTAAGAATGACATCAGAGGAGAATGAGAGAAACCTGAGTGCATTCCAGCATGGCGAGCATATTTACTTTCGCGTATGCCGAACAATTGCAGTCGGAGAAAGGCTTCGTGTGTGGTACAGTGATGAGTATCTGAAACAGCTTCAGAGTGTGACCCAGGGTATCGTTACCCACAACACAGACACAGGTGAGCTAATTAGAGCTTATTTAGCTATTGAATAAAACTTGGGCTAAAACATCTTGATGAGATGTAAATCTGAAGATCAGATTGAAAACGATCGCTATATTATGCAGTGATTTAATGTATGTGTGGGATACAGTTTGCACCTTCCACTTGACTTGAATTTGCACTCACAATTATTTATGGGCTTTGTTTACATGGTTGCAAGTCATCAAGTAATGCATGCCAGCAGTCAACGATCTCTCACCAATAGGTACATTACCCAAAAGCAGCCACAGAGAGCCATTGGGGGTTTTTTTTGCTTGTTTTTGTCAGTGACTAAAACTTTTTCACAGTATACTACACTGCTCACAAACAATTAGGGGATATTTCATGATGACAGTGTATATATGGTTTTCCAAAGCTTGTTGCAACTGACAATTTCTGTACAAAGTAAAGCTCTCAAATAATTATGTAATTAAACAGTTATTAAAAAATCAAATAATCACTCAATAATATATTAGCACAATAGGATATCCTTTGTCCACATGCAGTTTCAAGATGTCTCATATTTTATATTAGCTGGCCCATTTATATTAGTTGTAAAGTGAGCTGTTACAATGTATTATCGACACTTAAAAAAATCTTAGGGAATGTTCCTGTGCATTTACTTGCCGTAGATTCACAGGTAATATAAACTGGTTTTTATTCTGTTCAGTGAAATTGTCTCTGTTTTTCATAGTTATGTGACCTGATTATTTTTACATATCCCCAGTCTTGTGTTTTTTAGGGTTAAATTCAGATGTCGTCATCCAACACCAAGAAGAAGCTAAATGCCTTCTACCTTCAGCTGTACAAGGGAGGCGACCCCTCAGTAAGCATGGAAATGATGAAACAGATAGTCAGCCCCAAGCCAAAAAGAAGAGAATTGACCTTATATTTAAAGATGTTGTAGAGGCATCACTTGAAACTAGCCAGAGTCAAGACAATCTATTAAACAGTGCTCTATCAAGACCAAAAAAGCAAGTCAGCCATGTCTTAAGCCAGTGCAGTCTAGCGGAGACAGTTTCTGGTCGTACTGAGACTAAAATAGCCTTTGTGGCCCCTGGACTTGCCCCTGTGGTGCAACTAGGCAGTAGACTTGAAAAATACATAAAATTAGAGAATACACAGGAGGAGACTGCAGTCAGTAGGGAATTCCCTTCTACATCATTTTGCCCAAACTGTGTTAGACTGAAGAAACGTATACGTGAACTGGAGGCAGAGCTTCAGCATTTTAGACAAGAACGGACTGAGACACTGGGTTTACCCCCACCTGAACCCCTGTCCAGTGATGACCTAAAAGGTACGTTTATAACTGAGAAACCATTTAGACATGAAATTATCATGCTGCTTTGGACCAGTATTGGTCACTGACTTAAAAGAGGGGTCTAAACCTGTCATTATGCATTACATGTGTGTATTTTCTGTTGTAAACTTAATGGCCTTTTTAAACATTTAGGGGAAAAACATTCTTTTAATTTTGCTTTCAAATGACCAATTATTAGTCATGTGGTGTTTGATAGCCATAGGTACCGGTAATTTGTTAATAAAAAAATTAATAAATTCATTTTCTAAATGAATTTCAAATAAAACCCCTTTGAGTTTATTTTAAAATGAATTGCTGTGGGTTGGCATGTGACTCGAACCTAATCAACAAGGTAGAAAATTATTCTGAGATGTTTCGAGATTGAAATGCTTGCAAAGCCAATAATTTTCTTTCTGTTTATATAGTAGAAGCCATGACTCCCACCCCGGTCAGTTTGGAGGAGGATGAACAAGATGCTGACTCTGCAGATGAGTCATTTACTGCTGACATGATCGTGGCTACTGACGACTCCTCAAAGCTAATCGTTAGTCCAGGCAGGCGAATTCGCCGCTTCAAACAAGAATGGTTAAAAAAATTCTGGTTCTTGCGATACTCTCCAACGTTAAACGAGATGTGGTGCCATGTGTGTCGACAGTATACCGTACAGTCCTCGAGAACTTCTGCTTTCATAATCGGGTCCAAGCAATTTAAAATTCACACCATAAAGCTGCATAGCCAGAGCAACCTTCACAAGAAATGTCTCCAGTTGTACAAGCTACGCATGCATCCTGAGAAGACGGAAGAGATGTGTCGGAATATGATGACGCTATTCAATGCGGCGTACCATCTTGCAGTTGAAGGGCGTCCCTACGCAGAGCTCCGTCCTTTGGCAGAGCTGTTAAAAAAGTGTGAACTTAAAGTAGTTGATCAGTACATCAATGAGAGTGACTGCCAAATTCTTATCCACCACATTTCTCGAGCATTTAAAGAAGATTTGGTGGAAAAGATCCGTCTTTCACCGTTCCTTTGTGTTATTATGGATGGACTGACTGAAGATTTGCTGGCAGACACTGTTGCGGTTTATGTGCAGTTCATCACCACAGAGGGCCCACCTGCTACTGAATTTGTCTCTTTACAGAGACTGAGTGGTAGCAGTGTAGATGGCTACCTTCAAGCTATTGATTGTGCCTTCGGGGTTCTAGGTTTAAAGCTACAGGACATGCTAGTTGTTGGTTTGGGAATAGATGGTTCTACTATCAACTCTAGTCTTAGGACTAACATCTTTGTGTCCGTACGCAAAAAGATCCCATTTATATTGTGTCTGCCTGTAATGATGCATCATCCCCATATTGAAGTACTGGATGCCATCTGTGGGAAGGAACTTTCGTGTTTAGATGACTTGGAGAACAACCTGAAGCAGTTGTTGAGCTTCTATAGATACTCCCCTCACTTGATGACTGAGCTACGGTCCACAGCACCCACTCTGTCAGAGGAGACAGAATTCCTTGGGGACATACGAGCAATTCGATGGATCATAGGTGAGCCTAATGTCCTAAATGCCCTTATCAAAGACTATGTGGATGTGGTGACCCATCTTAAGAGCATCAGCAGCCAGACCCAAAGGGCAGATGCAGCAGCCATTGCTCTTTCTCTCTTGCAGTTCCTTATGGATTACCAGTCTGTGAAGTTAATCTATTTCCTTTTGGATGTCATTGCTGTTCTGACCCGCCTTGCCTTCATCTTTAAAGGAGATTATCTACTAGTTTCTCAAGTGAATACAAAGATTGAGGATGCCATCCATGAGATTGGCCAACTAGTTGATTCCCCAGGAGAGTATCTGCAAGAGTTTGAGGATAACTTTCGGGAGAGCTTCAATGGGGTGGACCTGAAGAACCTGCGAGTGGCTGAATCCAAGTTCCAGTCCATTCGAGAGAAAATATGCCAGAAGAGCCAGGGGATTCTGGCCCAGCACATTGATAGGTGCAGCCATTCTGTTGTGCAGGCTTGCAAGGTGCTTGATCTGTCCTCCTGGCCACAGAACAGGGATGACCTCCAATCTTATGGGGAGGAAGAAATCCTTCTCATTTTTGGCTTTCTGGAGAAGCTTCCGCTGTCTGATCATGAGATGTCACGTGACAGGGTGATCGGAGAATGGCGAGATCTTAAAGCTGACTACTGTAGCCCTAATGGCTTTAAAGAAGTGATGAGCCACGTCAGCCGATATAAACAGCGTTTCCCTTTGCTCAACCAAATGGTGCAGTTGTTACGGGTCCTGCCAACATCAACTGCCTGCTGTGACAAAGGACGAGAGTCTTTACACAAAGTACGAAGGAATTACCACACCAGGCTAACACTGGAACAGATGAATGACCTGCTCACTTTGGCTGTTAACGGACCATCGATTGCCAACTTTGATGGCAAAAGGCCCCTAGACAATTGGTTTGAGGAGAAATCAGGAAACAGTTACACACTTTCTGCAGTGTTGAGCAGAATGCCCATTACCGAACAAATACCTGTTCTGCACTCTGTGGATGTAAAATCAGAGTTTTCTTCTGATATTTGACTGATTGCCTCCCATGTTTTAGCCAGAAATTTTCCAAAACCCCTTTCAGTGGGTGTGACATGACCAGGGGCTTTTATGTGATTGACCAATATGAATGACATTGGCTCTGCTGCTACAATGGCCTGGTCAGCTACTTTTCTTTTTTGTGATCATACTATTCATTTATAAAATAATACAAATGCCTTTGCAGGGCTTTGGCTACATTTAACGTTAAAAAGAAAAATAAAGCACTTGTAGCTTGATGAGAAACTTGTATAGAAAGTTTGTAGATTTTCAGTCATTAACTTCAGCGACTGCATCCACTATCTGCCCAAATATGCAAAATTAAACCTCTTTCTTTAGTGTAGATTTAAGTCTACATGTTGTTTGACATTGATTTACAGCATTGTCCTATAATTTATTTGACATTGTATTCTTTTTTGTGTAATAATGTGTGTAAAATAAAGCACTTTAGTGTGATGATTAAATGCTGGCAATAGTTCCAATAGAAAATACTGTGCCAAACATTCATACTAGACTGCTCACAATAAATTGGGGGATATTTCAAAATAAATATGAAGCAACTGAAAAAGAAGCATTTGATTTTATTGCATTAAACATTAGAAAAGGAAATTAAAAGTCTAAGAAAGTTGTTTGGTTACGTTAATGAGATCCATTAGCACTTAATTGTGATGAAAATTATGGTGATTAAGTAGCAAGTAATATATTTATTGGGGGTGAACAGAAACATGTTAAACTGGATAAGAGTATTACACATTGACTGTTTAGTTGGGTGTATGACCCAAAGACTGCCAAAATACACTGACAGTGATGTGGCATGAACAGGATCAGATTGTCCAGCAGTTCATTTTGAAATATCCCCTACTTTTTGTGAACAGCTTGCTCTTTTTTTGAAAGAAATTCAGGCCTAAGTTACAGTACAACTTACTGCATTTGTTTCCATTTGCTTTATTAAATTAGTTATGATTAGGTATACTGCTATGTACCTTTATAGAACTGCATGCAGAAGTGTGGTAGCAACTTTCATCATAGTTTAAAATGCTGGCCTTGTACACCACGTTTGGACATTTCAGCAGTAAGATTGTAAAGACAAATAAAAAGTATTGGTATTACAGTTGAACATCATTATATTGCCAATTACATCTTGTCCTGTTTTACAATGTGCTCTTTGTTTTGCCACTAAATACCCACATTAATGTGCAATGTATTCTGTAATTATTTTGCATTTAAAGATGATCTAAATGTCGCGTATAGTGGAATTCTGTTTTTGTATTACTGGTTGATTTGGTTATGGTCAGTGTTTGCTTGAAAAGTCTTAACCATTATTGCAAGTTTGAGTTACAACATTTAAATTTTGTCCCATTAATATTTTAAAAGAGCACTTAAAGAGAGAATATTATATATTTGTTAAAATTTACCCACGTGAGCTCAAAATAATTCTGCATGTTATTTGTTCAGTCATTTATATGTGTTTGAGAGACATGACATTTAACAAAATATGCTGTAACCCCTGGATGAATTTGTATGCAGGCATGAATACAATGTGTATGTATTTTGCAATGTCACTATTAACAGAATTTGCTTTTGATTTGACCTCTCACAATTTAATGCTAAATAGGTAAAATGCATACTGTATGCATAATAATTTGTACCGTCATAGGTTATAATATGTAACATCAGCATTGCCCGGTTTTATTGCTAATCAGTGCATAAGTTAATTGCCAACAGTATATTCTGTAAAATGTTTGTTTGTGAATGTACAGATTGTTACCTCAAAAATGCCATTTATTTGTTCAGTGTGGGTTCCTTCTGGTATAGCCATCACTGCACATGCCAATCGTGGCTAAGAGAATTGAGTACTGGATATTTTTTTTTTATTCTGGATGTTTAAAAGCTTTTAGTACAAATATACTTATTGTCTACAATTTTGTCTCCACAATGGTTATTATTCTTATTTCAATCTGCATTGTACCTTTTTTTTAAATTTCTTTTAATTTCCTTTCTGCATTTTTGTTTTCCACCATGTGTGTAAACTAGAATGGCTTCTTTTGTTATATATACTTCTTGTCTAAGGTAATGAATTTTTGTTTTGCTACCTATTCTATGCTGCTGCTCTTTTCTTTGAAAAGTGTTATGGATGAGCAAAATTCAAGCTTTATACGGAACAAAAGGTTTCCATGAATTTGTTTGAATTTACTTTTTTTGTGAAATGATGCCGTATAATCAGCTTAAAGCATTTACTTAGCACTATATCTTGCACTTTTGTCACTTGCATGAATGTTTTAACACTGGAGAGATAATTATAAACATTATATTATTATATAATTGAGTATTGTAACTTTGTACTATATGCCTCCAAATCAAATATTAGCTTAAATATTGCAAATCCACATTTAAAGGTTTAATAAAGCTTTTTTTATTATTACTATTACTATTGTTGTTGTCTCTTTTGTGGTAATAAAGGTGGCATACTTCGGCAAATATATAAAAAAAAAGATATTTTAAAGAATAACCATATTGGAACCAAGACATTTTCCCTCAACTACTACAGGTTGCCGTCTTTTGAACTAGTAGCATGTACTCTGTAGGAGCATATTCGCTTCCAAAATTCCAAACCGTACATCATGACAATTCTAACGCAGGCCCTTGCTGAGGAAATGAATACCCCAAGTAGCTGGTAATCAATAAATAATAGGTTATTCAAATTGCAGAACTGAAAAAAATGGATATCACGCTGTGTTTTGCCTCACAATTTCACTCCTCCTAAGGTCTACTAGGAGATGGCGCAACAAGCACCTAAGTGAGATGAAATTAACCGTACAGTCGCAGCCGACTATCGGTCACTTGATGGATCATCGATCTCCACACATTTCTGTTCTTCATCGATGTGATCCATGAAGTATTTCGGCAGGA
>JAVSBV010000029.1:476349-486501 GCA_033117975.1 Parotocinclus spilosoma | reverse complement strand
CGAATAAAATATTGACATTTGCCATCTCCACATCATTGTATTCAGTTTTTATTCACAATTTGTTTAGTGTCCCAACTTTTTTGGAATCCGCTTTGTATAATAAGAATGGGGAAATAATATAGAACAACTGAAAAGGGATAAAGAGAGGAGCATAAGGCTCCTAACACAAAAAAAAACAAAAGGATAAAGGGGCGTGCCGGTGTTGCATCCCGAGTGGAAGCCACGCGCGAACTGGTCGCGAGAGGGTGCCAAAGCACCAATGGCGGCAGGCGTGCAGAGAGCACGGTTTGGGACGTCTCCCAAATTGTGAGGCACGGAGGTTGTCCAAATGCCAGGGAACGAGCTTAAGCTCGAGTGTGCATGCAATCAAGGAAAGCCATGCCGAGGCACGTCTTATAGAGTGCGTGCTGCCCGGTGGCCACTCTGCCAGGGCGTGTCTCATTACAACAAAGGCTGCCAGCTAGAGTGAGACACAAGAGAGCATAAAGGGCGCCGGAGTGCCTGGAAGCCATGCCGTGAAGTGCAAAATACACCAACGAAGACCCCAGACTATTGAGCATCAGTTGTACATCAAACAACAATGGTAAAGAATTCCAAAGTGTTCAAAGGACACTGGCTACAGGACGTTGGAGGCTGGACATTTTTGGCTGGTGGACAATTTTTACTTCAGCAATGACACTGAGATGTTTAATAACTCTCATACCAGCACATCGTTACCATTTCAGTGTCACTGGAATGCTAAGAATGATACACCACCCAAATAGTACCTGATTAGTACTGGTCTTGTAGGGGTCCTGACCATTTGAGACCAGAGTAAAGAGGACAAACAAAGTATTTAGGGAAACAGATGAAATACAGTTTGTAATTGCAGCACGGTGGCCATACAGCAGTTTAACAGGACAGGTTCCACTCAGAACAGGCCTCATCATTGTCAACCAAAGAAGTTTAGTGCACGTGCTCAGCATCATATGCAGAGATTAACTTTTGAAAATATTCATAGGAGTGCTGCCAGCATTGCTGCAGAGTGTAAAGAGCCTGTCAGTGTTCAGATCATACACCACACTGTATCAAATTGTTCTGCATGGTCTGTCGTCCCAGAAGGAAGCAACTTCTAAAGATGATGGACAAGAAACCTTGCAAAGAGTTTGCTGAAGACAAGCAGACTAAGGACATAGACTACTAGAACCATATCATGGAGACCAAGATAAACTTATTTGGTTCAGATGGTTTCAAGTGCATGTGCATCAGCAACCAGGTGAGGAGTACAAAGACTAGTGTGTATTGCATACAGTCAAGCATGATGGTGGGAATGTGATGGTTTGGGGCTGCATGAGTGCTGATGACTGTGGTTAGGTACTGTTCATTGAGGAAACTGTGAATGCCAACATGTACTGTGATGAAGCAGATACTGAGAAACTGGGCCACAAAGCAGTACTCTTAACATGATAATGACTCTAAACACACCTCCAAGATAACCACGGCCTTGCTACAGAGGGTACAACTGAGGGTAAAGGTTAAGAATGTTTCCAGACCTAAACCCTATTGAGCATCTGTGGATGAGGAATTCGGTGCCAACCTGTGAATCTCTTGTTAAAAACTCCATGTCCATCAGAGTTACGGTTGTGCTGGAAAATAATGGTGGCCACAAAATTTGGACACTTCTATCATAGTTTGGTGAAAATGCATTTTCATTGGGCTTGCACATGTTGAAACTAGATTGATGACCATGTTTTGGAAATATTTAAACATAAATGGCAGAAACAGTGTCGGGTTAAAGAACACAGAATTACACAGAAGTTTGTTGAGTTCACTGAAAGAATGCATGAACATAATCCCTGTCATCTCTTGAAACTTTCTCTGTACAGATGCTGCTATATAAGATGATGACATAATTCAATCCTGCCTGCAAAAAACACTCCCAAAATATATCATTACTGTTTGTTCTTTAAGAAACTAATTTAGGTAAACACAAAATAGTTCTTTATTTGACTCCTTATAATGGCAAAAGACAAACTGAAATATTATTCTAGACTTATGTGTAAAAACATATGCATAAAGATGGCTGGAGTCATGAAGTGTTTCCTGATGGCATATACATTACTATCCTTATATACACTGCCAACAAATATTATGGGCTATTGTTAAATGCATTTTCTAATCAGTTATTCCACACATAGCATTGCTTTTCCACATTTGTGTGAATTAAAATGTTAAACATCTATCATATACTATAAGTGCATTGATTCTACTTAAATATGCCTAAAACTATTTTGCTTTTTGGAATGATTGTGCATACATGACAAAAGACAACAGATCTTTAAAAAACAAAAGCTATTAGAGCAAATGCAATTAAATGATTGAGACCTGAGAATCAATTCCCTTAATTTCCACATCCACTTAATCCAGTTTCAAATGGGCCTAGCCAGAAGCATAAGCTGTTAGGTGAGAAATAATGCTGAATGGGGCAGCAGCTAATCGCAGGGCACATGCATATAAACTCACTCACTCAAACTGAGAGCTTTATTGACCTAACACATGTCTTTGGAATGTGGGAGAAAACCGGAGCACCCTGAGAACACCCTTGCAAACTCCAAACAGGAAGCCCCAACGCTGGGCTGGGATTTGATTCTGGCACTGAATGGCGAAAAGCTAGGAAGAGCGCAAAATGAATAGCTGTGAATTAGCCAGTAAATTAATAACTGTGGAATAAATAAATGCAGAATCAAATATGCACAGGATACATAGAAATCCCAAAAGTTTACTGCTGCCTCATTAGATTCAATAGCATTCAAAAACTAGAATGGTGCTGGGTTTTCACAATGACACACAATCTGGTCACCCAGGTACACAAGCTACGTGTAAACAAATTAATATTGAAAAACAGAAATAATACATTCATAAACAGTAGCAATTGAACGACTAGCAATGGAGAATAATATGACATTATCTAAATGTATTTAAAAGAGGTAATTTTTAATTACACGGTGTAAGTAATTCACACCTTGTACAGCTGCCTTGCATAAAATATAAATACCCCATTCTTCAGTAAAGTGCAGAGGAAGAAAATTCATGAAAAAGAAAGACATTGCTTTAGTGACCATACTGTTCAATTCAGATACTGCAAAAAATTCTTAGCACAATAAAAGCTCTCTTATAATGAGGCTGCTGGATATTTCCTACATCTATAACCTGTCCATCTACACATATTTTAATCACTCATATCTTCCATGGTCTCCTCCTCGACCTCTCTCCCAATCACTTCTAATTTTACTGACTTCTTCTGACCATTCATTCCTTTATCCTTCTCAACCTCCTCCTTCTCTGCTGAAACATACCAGGGTCGGGCTGCATGGTCTTCACAGGCACGGCCACCGGTCCTTCTATACCCGCCTCGCCCTGCTCGAACTAGCCCCCAACCCTGAGGTTTGCCTTCATGAGGCCCATTGTCCTGCACCCCCCTCGTATGGTCCAGCTCTTTGGCACTGAGGGCAGCCATTCGCACAGGCACAGTATTGCCAAATTTGGAGTAATCCACAGAGTAGCGACCGTCCTCCTCAGTCATGATGGAGACAAAGCGCCGTCCCCATAGAATTTCATCTGGTGTGTAGGATGTACGTGCCTGCATAGTGATGCCAGTAGTCTCAACAACACCTGACAGTAAAAATACACACCAGATAAAGACACTGTTAAAATTAGGCAATTCTGTGTAAACAGTTGATGCATTTCTGTCTCAATAATCAATGTTGTTTTTTTACAATCTTACTTAAATTCATACTTACACGTGTACATATTCTGCAGGGTGAGTCAAAATGCACAGGACACCATTTCATTTCAGAAACAAAAGGGAAAATTACATATCTGAATATAAGTGGGTAAGGAGGCCTATATTTTAGCCTTTATGTCTGAAACAAAGCTTCCATCTTGAAAGCCGCCATAATCGATCAAGGGGATTTTTTCCCAATGGGAAGGTGGTTATGAAGCCTAATAAAAAAATTTTTGCCATATCTCTTGTGGTACAAATGTTATCAACACAGAAAGATCACCAATCTTACAATTGCATCCCTCATAGCCAAATTCAGAGAAACCGGAACTGTGGACGACAAGCCACGTAGTGATCATTCAAAGACTGCTACCAATGAAAAAACCTTAATTATAGTTTTGGCATATATATACATATATATTTATAAAAAATGTACATATGTAAGGTATTTCAAGAGAAAACCGCTTGCAAATGATACTTAAATGTGTCACTGCCACTGAAAACACGAATGGAACACTACCATCTACACAGAATCCTTAATGCCACCTTAATGCCATTTTTCGTTCATGGAAATTCACAATAATTATAGAAAATGTGTGTGTTTACTGGTAAAAATGCATCAGTTACAGCAGAGCTGCTGGAGTTTTTAAACACCACTGTGCCACTGATGGACTGAAAATAGTCCAAAAATAGTTCCCCAGCGTCCTGTAGGCAGTGGCCAGTGAGAACTAATGAAGGATTAGAGGGTGACTAACACAAACTGCGCAACAAAAGAGCGTCTCTGACTTTACATCTACAAGTTGGAGCATTATGGTAGATGTGTCTAACAAAGTAGACAGTGAGGAAATACAATGTTTAAAAACTCCAGCAGCACTGCTGTGCCTGATCCACACATACCAGTACAACACTAACACATAACCAAAACATCAGTGTCACTGCTGGACTGCAAATGATCCACCACCCAAATAGTTTATGGCGATCCTGTGAGGGGCATGTGACACATGTAGCTACTCAGCTACTCAAGTACCAAAATTGCCTACCTTCCAGTATGACTATTATCTCCAGATCCTCAGTTGCCAGTGACTGGGCAGAAACTTCATACAGAGGGCTTGCTCTATCAATGGTATGACTGATGATGATGGGTGACACAAGGAAGATGCCATTGCTCCTGAGAGGGTTTTCCACCTGGATGTCAAGCTGGCAAACAGGAATTACTTCTCCTTCTGCTGTTACTGTCCTGCGAATCACCTGAGTTAAATAACCAATCAGCAGATGCTGGTTAGAATAACACAACTCTACCAGGTCAGGGAATCAACATAGATTGTGGAAAGTAGAACTACTGTCATCTGAACTCCTTACCTGCATCTGAATGGTAGCTGATATGATCATACTCTTCCTCAGGTCTCCAACACGAAACATAAGTGTGGGCTTGCCATTGCGTGGGGCAATGACAGCATTTCGGGAGAAGATGAGGGTCTCTGCACGCCGATTAGCTTGAGCTGTCTTCATGAACACACAGCCCAGCAAAACCGCATTGATGATGAGGCCCAGAATGTTCTGGATGATGAGAACTATAATGGCAAGTGGGCACTCTTCTGTGACCATTCTCCCACCAAAACCAATGGTCACCTGTCATGACAATTACAGTAGGTCAATTAGTACATAATTCCCAAAATTAAATACCAGTTATCATAACTGGTATGAGCCCCAAAGATAATCTGAAACATGGTTATTCATTTCCAACATCTACTGAGCAAAGTCAACAACTTCATGTTCATGTTGTTTCACATTATTCTTTACTCATGTTGAATAGCATCTAAATGTATACATTTATATATTCCATATTTACAAAGACAAAACCCTCAACACCCACTTTAAAGCACAAAGCTGTAGTTACTGCTCCTTACCTGCACCTCGATAGAAAAAAGGAATGCCGAGGTGAAAGAGTGGATGGCAGTGACACAGGGAACAGGTCCAGGCTCATTGGGGTCACGTGGCTCCAGGTCACCATGAGCAAAGGCCAGGAGCCACCACACCATGGCAAAAAGCATCCACGAGCAAAGGAATGCAGAGGTAAAAATGAGAAGAGAATGCTGCCATTTGAGGTCCACCATGGTAGTGAAAACATCCTGGAGAAACCGACCCTGCATAAAGTAACAAATAGGTATATGGTAGGTCGCTGGGTTTGTATTACAAACCTTGTTTACTGTAGCAAGATTGCTTAGTCTGGCCTTTAAATTAACTGTTATATACAACCCTAATTCCAATGAAGTTGGGACTTGTGTAAAACACATAAAAACAGAATAGGATGATTTGAAAATCTTTTACAACCCATATTCAATTCAATACACTACAAAGACAAGATATTTAATGTTCACACGGATAAACTTGTTTTTTGCAAATATTCACTCCTTTTGAATTTGACAGAAGAAGTTGCGACAGGGGCAAGTTTACCACTGTGTTTCCTTCCCTTTTATCAACACTCAGTAATTGTTTGGGAACTGAGGTGGATTTCATTCCCATTCTTGCTTGATGTACAACTTCAGTTGCTCAACAGTCCGGGGTCTCTGTCGTCGTATTTTTGCACTTTATAATGCGCCACACATTTTTTATGTGAGACAAGTCTAGTACCTGCACTCTTTTACTATGAAGACATGCTGTTGTACCACATGCAGAATCTGGCTTGGCACTGCCTTACTGAAATAAACAGGGGCGTCCCCGAAAAAGATTTTGCTTAACACAACCTGTATGTACTTTTAAGCATTGATGAAACCTTTAAAGATGTGCAAGTTACTCATGCCATGGGCACTAATACACCCCCATACCACTTTTAAACTTCGTGCTGATAATACTCCGGACTGTCCTTTTCCTCTTTGGCCTCTTTGGACACAACGCCCATGATTTACAAAAACAATTTGAAATGTGGACTCGTCAGATCACAGGACACTTTTTCAATTTGCAACAGTCCATCTCAGATGAGCTCAGGCCCAGAAAGCTGGGTGTTGTTGACATATAGCTTTCACTTTGCATGGTAGAGTTTTTACTTGTACTTGTAGATGAAGCGATTAACTGTGTTCACTGACAATGGTTTTCTGAAGTGTTCCGGAGCACCTGTGGTTACAGAATGATGTTGGTTTCCAATGCAGTGCCGTCTGCATTAAAAAAGGTGTTTTTTCATCTTTCCCAGTCTTTTGTTGCCCCTGTACCATTTTATTTTGCAGGCATCAAATTCCAAATGAGTAAATATTTTCAAAAACAATACAGTTTATTTTATGAACATTAAAAATATTGTCTTTGTAGTGTATTCAGTTGAAAATGGGTTGAAAAGGATTTGCAAATCACCGTATTTTGTTTTTATTTATGTTTTACACAACATCGCATTGGGGTTGTAAAAGAATGCAGTAAATGAAAAGGGCTTTTTAATGACAGTCTCATACCTGTTCTCGTATATTCTTATGAGCAACGTTGCATGACCCGCTTTTAGTTATAAAGCGTGCACGCTGTGATTTGGTGCGGAAACGGTTAATCTGCGTGGCATCTTCAGCTAGTCGCGTCAACAGAAATCCTTCAGGGAGCAGGCCTTTCCGAGCCAACATTGCGTTTATTAGAGCTTTACTTTAAAAAAACAAGAAATTCAGTTATAAAACATAAATACTGATTGCTCAGTTTATTCAAAATAACATTAAGCTGTTTTTTTAATTACAATGGAAAATTAAACAGGTTCATTTGAATACGTTTGAAAGAATCTGATGACAAAATACTATTAAATATAATGGAAAACAGAAAAAGCATTAGAACACATACATTACCAGAAATGTGAAACTTCACAGGACCCTGAACTTATTGGCACATAATAGCATCCCAGGTCTTATGTAGATGCCCATGCATTCAGTAAATGTCCTTTTCACTCTCAAAGTGGCCACAAAAATACAACCTACACCCTGAAAACAGACATATAATACATATAATGTTCTGTTAAAGCTATAGTGTTACACTGTAGAACATAAATTAGCCCATTACCTACATTAATTTGTGCAGAAACACACTGCACACTCTTTAACAAGCAGCAGCAGCTCTCTGGATGAAAATGTATTGCTGATACCAGAGCTGATAGAAGTGCAACAGTGCCTGTCTAGGGAAAAGTCATCCTCTAAAGTCCTGACCATGAGAATACAGAATAAAAGAGACTTAACTAACAAATAAACACATAACAAAAAAAAAATGCAGAAATTCAGACAGCAAATGCTTCTGCCCTATGTACCATCTGGTACAAAGTGTATTTTTCATTCAATTATTAATGTTCAATCCAGGGATTGTAATAACTTTCTTATTTGGTTTGTAATTTTCTCAGTACACAGTTACACTTCAAATGCATGTAGTAATACACAGCCAATATGAATATTACAGATCTCTCCACTCTTTGTAGGTGGGAAAGCTTGCAAAATTGTGTGTGTGTGTGTATATATATATATATATATAAGGGGTGAAACGATACACAAATGTCACAATATGATACATATTGCTGTTTATGCTCCACGATACGATACATTTTCGATACAGCATGGAGAAAGAAAATGATTTTAATTTCTTTTTTATTTTTTGATGTAGAGGTCACAGAGGCCAAAACAAACTAAATTTTTGGAAATGACGACTGGTACCAGAAGTTTTCATAGAAAAAAAATATACAAAAAAACATTAAAGTCTTATTATGATAACCTGAGTACATATTGAACAAATGTAACTAAAACACATTATTATGGCCTATGGATTATTAGAATAATCATAAATAAAAAATCTGCAGACTGTAAAGCAACAACATAAAATAATTTGAAAAAAACAGCACTGCTTACTGTGTAATTAACCTGTGCAATACTGAGGTTAAATGTTCATGTTTTTCTTCAGGAAAATAATTTTGTCGACATTGGCAGCAGATAGAACTGATCTGCTGGCAGTAGAGAATACCCTCTCGTTGGAAACTGAACTTGCGAGGGTGATTTTGGTTGTTCCAGCTCAGTCTTGCTCTCCCCCTGCTAGCCATTATGCAGTCCAGCTAATCGTCCAGCAGGCTAACCAAAACAATAAAAGGACGTTTTTCCCCCAGTAGCTCAAAACACTGCTCAGTTGTCGTCATAGTAACACACCTGTTATACACCGTGTCACTAGATGTTGTTTGAAACTACAGTACGCCTCAGAACGCTCTTCTGCTCTGGTGATGGATACAACTCTGTAGCGCGGGTTCCGAAACGGCGCAGCAAATAATCAGGAAAAAATCTTAATGTATTCGATTCACAGCTCGTATCGTATCGAAACCCCCGTATCGAACTGCCGGAAACATCTGACTGGAAACATCTGACCTCTGTAATTGCAAACTAAGTTATGTTTCTGTATTATATCAAATACTTATTTTATGCAATAAAATTTTTATTTTAATTTAGAAATCATACAATTTGAACTTCTTGATTGTAGATGTCTCTCACTGTTGAAGTGTACATACATTCCATTCTTTGTAGGTGGGAAACATGGAATGGTTTTATTTATATATACTGTATGTATATATTGCATCAACTGTAAAATATCAGCTATTTTAAAAGAGGAAATTACAAACCAGGAACTAAAGTTATTACAATCCCTGGAATGAACATAAATAATTGAGTGAAAAGTACACTTTGCACCAGATGGCACATAGCGCAGAAGCATTTGCTGTCTGAATTTCTGGACTTGATTAGTTTATATGGAGGTTGATATCTAAGAGCTTCTGCAACCCAATCCTCCTCCATTTATCCAGGTTTTAGGGTTGACAACTTTTGAGGCTGATGAAGAATTTCCATTGTGAGTTTCATAAACCAAGCCACATGGACAATGCTGATTTGAACAGCTGATATTTATCACTAAGCCACTGTGTTGACACTCAGTATAGTGATATATAGAGATATATGTGAATGATATAGTGGATCAGTGGTAAAATCCAGCTACTGGAAATGCCAATTCCTGAGGGCATGGGTTCAATGGGTGGTCCTGTAATGGCCTGAAACTCTCCCCTCCCCCAAAGGAGGTTGTGGGAAGTCAAATATGTGGATTTGTAACTTTTGAGACCCTGAAGAAAACTACAAACTTATATATATATATATATATATATATATTGTGGGTACGGAAAGTATTCAGACCCCTTTAAATTTATCACTCTTTGTTTTTTGCCCCCTAAACCTAATAACTGGTTGGGCCACCCTTAGCAGCCACAACTGTAACCAAGCGTTTGCCATAACTTGCAATGAGAGGAATTCTGGCCCACTCATCTTTGCAGAATTGTTCTAATTTAGTTACATTAGAGGGTTTTCCAGCATGAACAGCCTTTTTAAGGTCATACCACAGCATCTCAATAGGATTCAGGTCAG
>JAVSBV010000029.1:452673-476249 GCA_033117975.1 Parotocinclus spilosoma | reverse complement strand
AAATTGAAAAGGGCTAAAAATAAAGATTTATTTATATTTTTTCTCTCCCTCCTCAGTAGATTCTTAAGTAGGGACATCCAAAGAACAAGCAATTAAAAAAAGTCTGTCCTCAGCGTCTAGAGCAAAAGCATGGCCTATAATCACAAACCGCATACTAACTTACTACATAGTATGACAAAACAGTATGCCAACTACAGCGTATCAGCATCAGCACCGAAAGTACCATACTACCTTTACATACTACGGCAGTGTGTAAGTTGTGTGTCGCTACAGTCTTTCGCCGCTAGAGGGAGAAAGCGTTTGAACCGGCAGCTTGTACTGTCCGGTAGCATTAACAACGCTCACTTGAGTGGATTTATTCAGGCTTTTATACTGCTTTATGAAAATAATTCAATTGTGTTAGGACTTTACTGGAGATACTTGAGAGATGCCGGGATTTTAAAGTGTTCTTATTTGTTTGAGCGACCTCCCTGAAGTAACGGACTTTTTAAAGAAAGCGTTATGGCAGCGCCGGTTCTTTACTCAAAGGTAAGATAGAATGAACTCTGGCAGTAAAACAAGCCGTTACATACGCGCCAAATACTTTATGGCTTTTAGTTGCATTCACAGTCGGAGACGGCTGTGTTGCATTTTATAACGTTTTAAAGTCACTTCAAACGTATAAGGCGTTTTTGTTTTATTCTGCAACACGCGGAAGGATTGTAGCATAAGGGTCACAGTTGTCATTTCCCTCGTCAGTGTTGGGTAATGTCTCAGTAACTCTTTCCTTGAAGACTTTCCAGAAAGACCGTGGTCCGTTTGCTGTAAAGACAACATAAGCGCCTTTCTCACTTTAATAATAAATAAAAAAAACATGTTGAAAGTTGGTAGGGTAAGTACCAATGCTACTTATCTCCTCTAGTATGCTCGAGTTTGGCTTCCAGATCCCGTGGAAGTGTGGAAATCAGCAGAACTGACTAAAAGCTACACTCCTGGAGACTCTGCTTTAGACTTGCAGCTTGAAGACGGCACGGTGAGCTGGAATCGTGTTATATTTATTAATAATCTTAAAAAAATATGTTCCCTATCAAACTGACCCCTCTACTGCAACTTTTGGTAGGTGAGGCATGTTAAGCCAGCTGTAGTTTACTCATCAAACTGCTGCTCATGCCTCATATAAGGCCAGACTTTTTAAATTGTTTGTTTCTCGGATGTCCCTACTTAAGAATCTACTGAGGAGGGAGGAAAAAAAGAAAATAAATCTTTTTAGCACTTTTCAATTTCTCAGGGACTATGTTGAATCAATACAAGGAAGGAGGAAGAAATAAAAATATTATATAATATAAAGTAACTTAAAGTAAATTATATTATATAAAGTAACATTTATTTAATCTACAATTAAATTAAAGTGAAACTGGAAAAAAATTGAATGTACAGAACAATACCGTTGGCTCTCCACCGGATATATATATATATATTTATTTATTTATTTTAAAAAGTTCAACCATTAGTACTGCGGCGGATCCGCAAAATACAAAAAAAAAAATTGTTTTGTGTTCTTCAAATACGAACGTCAGCGGAGAGGCAAAACAAGCAATAAAAAAAGTCTGGCCTTAGGCTCAACATGCATGGAGGAGAGCATTAATGCCTATTCTCTTTAAAGCAAAACTCTGTGCTCTGGAACTTATTGGTTGATAACATTTAGATTTTCACACCTAAAAGTAGGCAAAGGGAACAAAATTAAACAAACAAAACAAAGTTTTTTATTTAGTTATTCAATATTTGATTATTTCTGATCAAATGTACACGAGTGGCAAAAGTGTGTGAAACTGCGAATCTAGGATTAGTGGTTAATTTTAAGGTCAAATTAGAGGTATGTGTTTTCAGTGATTTGAGATGACGATCAGGTGTGAATGGTTATTTAAAGAACAGGGAGAAAGAACAAGCCTGAACTTCAGAGCACATTTGTGGAAGTGTATCATGGCATGAACAAATGAAATTATTGAGGACCTTTGAGAAGGTGTTGATGCTTGATCAGGAAAAGGTTACACAACCACATCTAAAGAGTTTGGACTTCACCAGTCCATAGTCAGGCAGATTGTGTACAAGTTTAGGAATTTAAAGACCACTAATATCCTCTCTGGGAGTGCAAGGTGCATAAAAAGGTTAGGGTAACTTTTAAAATCAGAAGGTTTTTTCTCACATTGGCGCTGCTATAAGTCGCCATGGATAAGGGCGCCTGCTAAATACTGTAAATGTAATGTAAATGTTATATACGCATGAATATTACGCATGAACTCCTTTACGTTTTAGGCTTCATCAAGACTGATGTTGCACAAGTGTACATTGAAAGATATTGAAAGCAAAGGGTAAACTTTTTTGTCAACAGATATGTGACTTGGCGTGACTGGAGATAAACAACTTTAGCCTATCTAGCCTGCACTGTCCACTGAACTGTAGTAGTGTATGAAAGGTTGTCAGCCAGTCATTGCCCTTTGCTCAGATAATATTTCTTACACATCATGATGTTTGAAGGGAAAAAATGTTTCTTCCACACTGTACCTATAATACAAGGAATTAAAAGAAATGAAATTTTGCTGCATAAAAGAATAAACATTGAATATAAAATTAGATTAAACATATATTTTACAGAACCAAAATAATGTGTTCTTGCTGGTCTTTATACAGTGCAGACATTTTATGTCATCTAGTAGTACAGGGTAAGTCAAAAGTCACACGATACCCTTTTATTTTCAGTAACGAAAGGAAAAATGACGTATCTGAATACCCTAGCAAGTAATCGCAGAGTGCATATAATTATTATACATATAATGCCTTGTATAATGCCAGTGGCTCCATCGCCTCACAGTAAGAAGGTCCTGGGGTCAGTCCCAAGTCGGACCAGTCTGAGTCCTTTCTGTGCTTTCCTCCCTGTGTCCTCATGGGTTTACTCTGGGTACTCTGATTTAGGGTTGAGCATCCTGGGTCCTATATATAGATGTATAGACATCACCTTGTATGGCGACTGATGCCGATATCGAGGTTAAAATAAGCCAAATAAACAAACAAATGATATCTACCAAATTTAGAGTATATTTTTATAAGTCATATTTTACACAATGTGTTTAATTGATGAAAATGACAGCACGGTGGCTGGCGAGTAGCACCGCCACTTCACAGCTTCACAGAAGGTCCTGGGTTCAATCCCATTGTGGAGCGGCCTGAGTCCTTTCTATGTGGAATCTGCATGTTCTCCCCATGTCTGTGTGGGCTTAGTCTGGGTACTACGGTTTCCTTTCATAGTCCAAAGGTTAGGTTAATTGATTACGCTAAATTAGCCTGGACTTGAGTGTACATGTATTTCTAATCTTGAGATAACATTGTATATAGATATAACCTTTTGTGTGTCACTGAAATTGCCACTGATGCTTAACAAACCAAACAAATGTTGAAAAGGTGTATTTACATTAAAATAACATTTATTGTTTTGTCTATGATGATATCTAGAAAAGTATATTTTTGAAATGATGTATGCATTATTTTATCCAGAATAAGACACACTAAGAAGTGGCGCTTACATTAATTTGATATTTTTAACATAATACTGCTTTTGAGTAATGTCCAGCATGTATGTTTTTAAGTGGTTTACTCCTGATTAGTACTTATATAATATGTTTTTTGCTTTTTCATAGGAGTTGGAATACAAATTGGACTCCAGAAGCAATGCTTTGCCTCCCCTCCGTAATCCAGACATCCTAGTAGGCGAGAATGACCTCACAGCCCTGAGCTACCTGCACGAACCCGGTGTTCTACACAACCTACGTGTCAGATTCGTTGACTCAAAACTTATCTACACCTACTGTGGTGAGTTTTACGTCAGCTAACCTCTGTCCACGTAGCCTCAAGCTGCATGAACTGTAGACTTTGGAGTAATATAATTACACACTATACCCATGATATCAAGTGGCAGTAACTCTTGTGAGCTATTCATTTTAATGTCTCTATAGATAAGTGTGTTCAGAAAAATTAATTTGTCAATAATGGAGATTAAACTAGGTTGAATGTAAAAAATGTACCTCATAAGTGCAGCTATTTTCATAATGTTTTGTTCTTTTCAAATGTCACATACATTTTGGGAAAGAAAACAAGGTTGACCCATAGGTGTCCAGTATTGTAATGAAAACCTACAAACACACTGGATTTTTTTCCCATTGTTTGTTTGTTGATTGGTAAACTTTGAGGAAATCATCTGATCATCATCATTCGTCCAAGGTCTTAAGAATTGTAATAGGAAACAGACTTATTCGAGATATAAAAGACAGGTCTATATGAGTTCTATATGACAGAAAACTATACTGCTCACAAAAATAGAAAGATTTTATTTTTAAAATGAAATATCCCAGAATGAAATGTACCAGAATGAAAAATCCCCTAATTATTATGAGCAGTGCAGTATAAGCAAACCCTTGCAACATCAATTTTGCAGTCTTGAAATAAACAAAAACAATGTTCCTTTAATTGGTGTTTCGCAATTAACAAAAACAATAAACATAAGAAATGTTGTATTGTACAGTATCGGCATGATTTAATGTTGTGTTTTTAATTTGTTTAAAAGAATACACTACGTGCAAAGTATCTAAACTACTGTGTCAATGTTACTGAACGTATGAATGAAATTGTTATTGATATTTGCACTTGCATAATTTAGCTTGCGTCATTGACCTACTGAACTCAGAATGTCACTGTGTTAAATGGCTATTCCCAATTAGGCATCATCCTGGTGGCAATAAATCCCTATCACGCCCTGCCAATCTATGGAGCAGACATCATTAATGCATATAGTGGCCAGAACATGGGGGACATGGACCCTCATATTTTCGCTGTGGCGGAGGAAGCCTACAAACAGATGGCCAGGTTTGTTACCCTGTGTGCTCTTTTCAGCTGTTTGTTTTTTAAAATAATGTATTACAAGATTTCTCACAGTGTAGTCTGCAACTCAGGATCTCATGTATTTGGTACCTGGATAGTTGAGCAGTTATGAAACCTGTATACAGTTCATAACATAAAGTACATCACTCAAATGAAACAACTGTTTCCTCTAAGATTCTATAACTATGACATAAATTAGCAACTGAATTAGCACATGTTCAGTCATGCTGCCTTGTAAATATGGAAACAGCATGGATTTGCTGCGAGTTACATAGAAACAAGGGTTACCTCTGGATACTTCATATTTCTGAACACATTCAAGAAATACGTTATCTGGTGTCTTTAAAGAGTTAAAGGGTGGATGTTTTGTGTAGGGTTGGTTTCCACAAGGGTTGTGCCATATTGTATCGTTCGCGATAATACCGGTATATATTTTTTTTAGACGATATAAAAGGCAGAGCAATATATATGGAAGAAAGTGGGTTGTGTGGAGGTGGAGTTTGTCCCAAAAAGGGGAGTAACTACGGTAGTGTGGAGGTGGCTTTAGTACAAAATATCAGATGTACAACAAACTACAGTGATACTGATCTAATCCGTTTCACCACCTCAAGCGGGAGCACGTAGATGAGTACGAGGAAAGGCAAAAATGCAGCGAGGTCAGGTATTTCAAAGTATAAAATATATTTTGTTGCAGTTGTATGTTGTTTAAATATATCACCAAATATATTGTTATTGCAAAAGTATAGTACAAATATTGTGATATTATTTTAGGGCCATATCGCCCACCCCTAGTTCCCACCTTGCTCTCTGTGTTGCCAGGTAGGCCCCAGGCCTCTGTGACCCTGATTAGTATTAAATGCGTATGAAAATGAATGACCACCTAGATGAATAAAACATTTTTTTCACGTTTTTTTGTTATGTGTTTTGAAAGTTATGCCTAGAAATTGAATGTTATTTATTTTTTTACATGTAAAGTTAGTGGAATTATGTGGAGGAATGAACTGCGCTTGCTGTTTGTTTGGAGTCAGTGCCTTAAATGGCCACTGTTACAACTGCAGGAAAAAATAATTCATCCTTGTCCGACACGGCTATTAGTCTTTGTAGCATCCAGTCTGTGTAGGCACAGCCTAGCCACAGGTTTCTGCAATAGTAGGTTAGTGTGTTTTGTGACTATATCACTTGAGTGCCCACTTACCTTCTTTAACCCTGCACAATCATTAATTGTAATATTAGTATTGGGATTTTTCTTCACACCATTTTGTATCAACACTCATAGTCATTTCCTTTATTGTCTGTCTTCCTTTCTAAGGAATGAAAGAAATCAGTCCATCATAGTGAGTGGGGAATCTGGAGCAGGAAAGACTGTTTCTGCTAAATATGCCATGCGATACTTTGCCACAGTCAGCGGCACATTCACAGAGACCAGTGTGGAGGAAAAAGTGCTGGCATCCAGCCCTATAATGGAGGTGTTTATTTATTTGACTGTTTACATATACTGGACAACTGCATTCTAGGCTTGCTCTGTTTATTAATTAAATAAGCTATTTTGCTCTTATAAATATATGCAATATGTTCATAACTAGGCCTTTGGAAATGCCAAGACAACTAGGAACGACAACAGCAGCCGATTTGGGAAGTACATTGAGATTGGATTTGATAAGGAGCATCGCATTATTGGAGCAAACATGAGGACGTACCTGTTGGAGAAGTCTCGGGTTGTGTTCCAGGTCCCTACGTTTACTTCTACTGATGTTTTTAATATGTTGACTAAGTTCCAACTAGGAAAATGAAAATAAGGAAAAAAAACTTAACCAAATGTATGAGTTTAATATTTTATTATATTTTAATATTTTTATATATAAAAATAATACAAAAATATGTCAAGTCTGCCCATATTTTAGGCCAGTATTAGCACCAACAATGTATCATGTATTAGTCCAACCATGACATCTGCCATGCTTCTGCACAATTTTTAAAGTTCCATAAAACGTGTGGTGCAGAAAAAAAATCAATGTTCCTGATTTCAGGCATGTGAAGAGCGGAATTACCATATCTTCTACCAACTTTGTGCCTCTGGGGTTTTTCCTGAATTCAAAGCTTTGCAGTTAGGTATGGTACCTTTTCTGTATCTAATATATGCAGTTAAATATTTAGGAGCTGAATAACCATTTTCCTAAGGTTTCTGGAAAACAAATTCTGTGGCGTGAAAGTTTGTGAATGCTTCCCATTTTGTTTTCTATATTTATGTGTAAATATAACCTAACACACCATCAGATTTTCACGCAAGTCCTTTCAATTGAACAAATAAGACACAAATATTACACATGATAATTTATATATTGAGGGAAATGATCCAGTATTGCATGCTCTGATCCATGATCACTTTTGGAGTGGTCTTTGTTGGTTAAGCACTCCTAAGCTTGATTTATAGGTTAATTGCAAATTTTTGCACGTTTTTCCCTCTCACATATCTAATAATGGATAGTATTTTTGTGTCATTTGGACCATAATGCTGTCTATCTTTGTTTAGGACTGTTGTTTTTGGTCACAATATGGAAAATTCTTAAGGATTCACAAACTTTCAAGAGCCACTGTACAGCGAGACTCTGGTGAATGTGATGGCAATCAAGTATTTTTAATGTCACGTACATCAGTACTATCTTATTGTATAACTACAGTAGTAGTCCTCAAGTTACGATGGGGATGCATTCTGACAAATCCATCATAAGTTGACTTAATTGTAAACCAAGGGGTTGAATATACAAAGTATACTGTATATCATAGCCTTGCCTACCTTAAACATTATTAAAACACTTGCATTAAACTACAGTTGGGCAAATCATTAACAAGAAGTATTGAATTTTTCAAATCTATAATATCGTAAGTTAAGCCATCGTAAAAAGCGGTGTACCTGTACTGGCTGTGGTGTTTGCATTTGCCAGCAACATACTATCCGAACTTGAACATATTCATTCATTCATTTATTCAAAAGTAAGTTTTTGCTGTTTGAGTTTGTTGGTTGATTATTGGTTTCTTGTACTTGACATGCTTTCCTTTGAGTAACCAGTCTCTGTCTGAAGGTAGAGCGGATGAGTTTCTCTGTACTAATCAAGGCAAAAGCCCTTTCATAGACGGAGTGGATGATGCTCAGGAAATGCAAGTGACAAGGAAAGCGTTCTCCCTTCTGGGTAAAATACTATTGGTTGTGTTTCTGCTACATGAAAATAGTTTTACAGCAAAAAAAACAACAACTGGGGCAGCATGTTGGCTCTGTGTGTATCACCGTTGCCTTACAGTAAGACGGTCTTGGGTTCAATCCCAGAGTAGAGAGGCCTGGGTCCTTTCTGTATGCATGTCCACCCTGTGTCTTTGTGGGTTTACTCTGGGTATGCTGGTTTCGAAAAAACATGCATGCTAGATTAATTGATTCATCTAAATTGGCATTGTCGCTGAGATGGGGACTGATGGCGATGTTAAGCAAACCAAATAAACAATAAAAAGCAAAAAATCTATAGGAAATCATGATAACTCATCAACATCTTGATGTGAAATGTTTTTTTGTTATTTCCAGGAATTAGTGAAAAACAGCAAATGGATTTGTTCCAAATCCTTGCAGCCATTCTTCACTTGTGTAATGTTGAGATGATTGGGAAAGGCTCAGGGGACTGCAGCATTTCAGTAAGTATGACAAGAGGGGAAACTGTCCTGCAGAGCACATGCAAATAGATCATATGTTCTTCCAGTTCTCTGCATACTTGTCTTAAAGCAAAGTACTTGGCTCTTTTAGTTTACATCATCATTTGAATATTTTATTTTATTTATTCTGTCTGGGATTGTTCTTACAGAATTGGGTTATGGGTTAATATTTTCCTGTACGTTAACGTCTTTGTACAGCCTCTTAACTGGATTTAATTGATTCCAGGCTGAAAACGGGCACCTGACCATCTTCTGTGACCTGCTGAGGGTGCCGATTGAGTCCATGGCTCACTGGTTGTGTCATAAAAAACTGAAAACAACCACAGAAACCTTTAAAAAGCCTTTGACCAAAACAGAAGCAGTGGACAGTCGTGATGCTTTAGCTAAACACATCTACGCCAAGCTTTTCAGTTGGATAGTTGGCAACATTAATAAGGCTCTGCATTCATCTAGCAAGCAACACTCTTTTATTGGGGTGCTGGACATATATGGGTAAGTTAAGGATTGACATGTTTGCTTTTTAACACTTGGACCTGCAAACTGTACTTTGTGTTTGTTACTAGGAATACTGTAACAGTATGTTTAATTCATGCTCATCTTGTTCATTGTGAGTTCAGGTTTGAAACATTTGAAAATAACAGCTTTGAGCAGTTTTGTATTAACTATGCCAATGAGAAACTCCAACAGCAGTTTAACATGGTAAGGCTTTTGCATGTGCTATTATTGAATGAAAACAACATTAGTGAAAAACTCAACTGTTTGTGTTCTTGCTTTATCAATATTTTTTTCTGTCTAGCATGTATTCAAACTGGAGCAAGAGGAATACATAAAGGAGAAAATCCCATGGACATTGATTGATTTCTATGACAACCAGCCATGTATTAACCTGATTGAGAGCAAAATGGGAGTGTTGGATCTCCTTGATGAGGAATGCATGGTAAGCACGTTTTTTTGTTCATATACTTTACGCCAAATATATATATTTTTCCATTTCAGGTTTGCGCTTTTTAACAATCATATTGCATTTTGTGAAATAGGACGTTGACCGAAATGGATGTTAGCTTGACGTTACCGTAATCACATACAAAAATCTTTTAAGATCAGAGAGAAGAAACAGGGACCCAATGAATGAATGAATGAGTACTCTGCTGCACTTTTCCTTTAGGAACTCAGATGACAGTGCGAATCACACGTTTGGGTCTGCTATATCGACCATAATCGATTTAGTTTTTCACGTTCAGTAAATTTTTATACATTACATTACATATTATGCAGTACATAACATTGGCTTTATGGTAATGATTTTGCTGTTGATTAAATTGTTGATAAATGGCCCATACCTGTATTTAACTATATACGTTTAAATACTTTAATTATTTTAGCAGTACCTTTTGTATATATATTTTTTAGTATGGTTAGAATAGTGATTCATGGTAATATGGATGTGCATATTTTCATTTCTTCCATGTTTTCCTCAGATGCCAAAGGGCTCAGATAGTTCATGGGCCCAAAAGCTCTATAACACCCACCTGAAGCAGAGTGTTCACTTTGACAAACCACGCATGTCCAACAAGGCTTTCATCATACATCATTTTGCTGATAGGGTATGTTCACAGTTTTGTTCAACATTGCCTCTAATATTTGGCTTTATGTCTTTTATAGTGATAATGTTTTTTAGATGCTTTGCCTTTATTGGTCCTGTTTGACTAATGTTGCATCAGGTGGAGTATCAGTGTGAGGGGTTTTTGGAGAAAAACAAAGACACGGTGAATGAGGAACAAATAAATGTGCTGAAGACAAGTAAGGTTTGTCTTGCACATCATGATGCTCCACGTTTTCTCATTTTGTGTTTTTTGAAAGTGGAAAGAACTTTCTACAAACTTTCTACTGTAATATCGCACCTTGAAATTTCTGTTGGGTATTTGTGTGCTATTTAAGTTGGGGGCATCCCGGTGGCTCGGTGGGTAGCACTTCTGCCTCGCAGCAAGAAGGTCTCGGGCGGAGCGACCTGGGTTCTTTGTGTGGAGTCTGCATGTCCTGTCTGGGAGGAAATCAGAGAAAACCCACGCAGACACATAGTCCAAAGACGTGCGTGTTAGGTCGTTTGGTCACTCTAAATTGGCATCGATTCAGAAGGTGAAGATTTTGAATCGAGTGCATAAGAAGGCCTCTGCTCTAAAAATCTCAGTACTAGTTAATCAATTAAGGTGTTTGATTGGGTTGAGGTCAGTGCTTTGTGGGGGCCTGTCAAGTTTTTCCACATTAAAGTCACTTAAATATGCCTATGGATCTTTCTTTCAGTCATGCTGGAACAGAAAAGGGACTTCCCCAAACTGTTCCCACAAAGTTGGAAGCGTCCAATTGTCCAAAATGTCTTTGTTTGACTAAGCATTAAGCTTCACCTTCATTGCAGCTAAGATACTTAAAGGTAAAATGTGTGTATGGATGTGGTATGGATGTAGTCTGCTTATTTATGGTGTGTGTACGTGTGTGTGCGTGCTTTCTATTTAGTTTGCTTTGCTTCTGGAACTTCTGGAAGACCAGATGGTTCCCAACAGCTCAGAAGTATCTGGTCGCAAAATGACTCGTATTGGTCAGTCTTTTAGAGAGCACAAGAAATCCGTTGGATTGCAGGTTTGTGAACATTCCTTAAAAATTACAATTAAAATAAAACAATAAATTAATGCTGATCTGCTCATTTATCATCTTTATCATTTGCGTATTAAAGTTTGTTTTTTCTTTTCTTTATAGTTCAGGAACTCTTTGCACTTGCTCATGGAAACCCTAAACTCTACGACTCCTCACTATGTGCGCTGCATCAAACCCAATGACGAAAAATTACCTTTCATGTTGGTACCTTGTGCTTGTACATTTGTTTTTAAAATTTTACTATTACATAGCTAATATCCATTTTTGTTTGTCACTCCATTGAACTCCCTGTCTCTTGCACTCTCTTTCTCCTTTCTTTCTCCCAAGGATGAATCCCGGAAGAGCAGCACAGCAGTTGAGAGCATGTGGTGTACTGGAAACTATCCGCATCTCGGCAGCAGGCTTCCCATCAAGGTCCACTTTCTTTTAGCTATGCACCTTCTTTTGCAAATAAATTTAAAGTCATTGCTGGCACTGATTTATTAAAGTTTGAGAAGCCAAGTCAAGTTTCTGGTTCACAGTTTACTTTGAGATTTCAACCAATTAATCATAAGAGAAGTTTCTGGGCAGGACAAACAACAGTGCACTGTAAAAAAAATGCTGAGATTATTTTGGTGTTGTACATAACGAAAGTTCTCATGCTTCATTTATTGCAGTTGTAGCCCTTAATTGATGAATTACTGGTTTTCCTGCCAAGCCTTTACACAGATGCTCAGTCAATTGGAGCAAATGCAACGCATTGGAGAATCCAGAATGCTTAATTTTTTTTATGACCTTGGCAAGCAACGTGAACAGATGCTGGTCAGACGTTAAACTGCACATACCTGTAGTACAAATAATGACAGGCATTTAGTTCAAATTTGTATTACCTGTGATGTTTTGGTCACATATATGACCAGTTGTTGAAAATGAATGGAAATAAAAGGAAGTACAAATTGTGTGAAACAAAAGAAATATTAATAGATAAGTGGGTTAAAAGGGTTAATACAAATTTTTCAAATAAATTATTATTAAAAACATGTTTTAATC
The DNA here is from genome assembly GCA_033117975.1 of Parotocinclus spilosoma. Classification (NCBI taxonomy): domain Eukaryota; kingdom Metazoa; phylum Chordata; class Actinopteri; order Siluriformes; family Loricariidae; genus Parotocinclus; species Parotocinclus spilosoma. The sequence goes on along the minus strand of JAVSBV010000029.1, from coordinate 463,967 downwards.
GGCTTACGCAACACCAAGTATGGAACACTGATTCAAGCACAACAGTGGTGTTAAATGGTCTGTCCTGTGTTCATGATATAATGTACATACATTTTTTTGGTTAGGTGGACTTATCAGGAGTTTTTCAGCCGATACCGAGTGCTGATGAAACATAAAGATATGCTTTCAGATAAGAAGTTAACATGCCGCACTGTTCTTGAAAAACTGATTCAGGTAACTTAATTATTTAGCTGCTTACAATAGGTAGTTAATTTGCAGGCCAACATTTTTTTCCTTTACCATTCATATGTACGCATTTAAAAGAAACCTTTATATTTCTTTTTTCTCTGACTACAGGATCCGGACAAGTACAAATTTGGCAATACTAAGATCTTCTTCCGGGCTGGGCAGGTGGCATATTTAGAGAAACTGCGAGCTGATAAGCTCCGTATGGCGTGTGTTCAGATCCAGAAGACTATCCGCTGCTGGCTTGCCCGCAAAAAATACCTGCGGCTACTGAAGGCTACAGTCACTATTCAGAAATATGCTCGTGGACAGCAGGCTCGGGTGTAAGTGAAAGACTGGTGAACTATCAAACCTGCACCTTTTAAATACATGACTTTTTAGCACTGTTACAAGTCTTTTTTAATCTTTCTAGCTTGTGTAAGTCTCTGAGGAGAACAAAGGCAGCTGTGATCATTCAGAAGTACCAGCGTATGCGTGCCATCAGGCAACTTTACAAGAGGAAACGAGCAGGAGCGGTACTGCTTCAGCGACTGCTCCGCGGCCATGCAGCCAGACTGCAGTACAGACAGGTACAAAAAAAAGACCGAATTTTTTTTTTTATCGTGAAGACAAAAAAATACTTGTAATGGTTAAATACTGGGGCAGCACGGTGGCTCGGTGGGTGGGTGCCGGGTTCAATCCCAGGGTGAAGCGGTCTGGGTTCTTTTTTGTTTAAAACTTTGACTTCACTTATTTCAGCTACGTTATGAGCAGAAGGCAGTAGTGATACAGCGCTGGGTACGTGGATGGCTAGCACGACTACACTACAGAGACACTTTGGAGGCTGTGGTGTATCTGCAGTGTTGTGTACGTCGAACATTGGCTCGCCGAGAGCTCAAAAAACTCAGGATTGAGGCACGTTCGGTTGAACATTACAAGAATCTCAACGTGGGCATGGAAAACAAGATAATGCAGCTTCAGAGGAAAGTGGATGAGCAGGTTTGTTCATTTATCCTTGCACTTTACCTTTAGAATAGAACATTTTCAATTAGGCCATGATTAGGTTAACAGAGAAACAACAAGGCCCATCTGTTTACCAGAGGCTGTTCTGGATTTACTTTTATTTGCTTAAAATAATCATTAGTTTAGTTGGCATATTAGCACAATAGTATTTATGTACATACAGTATATGACTTAATGCAATTTTGTGGAGTTTTCCATACCAACTGAAATGCTTTTGAGGTTGACAACGTCTGTAAAGTGATGCATGTTCAGCTCTAAACAAGACTGTGCCCTGGCAAATCTTGTAGTCTTGTTTATCGGCTGCTGCCAATCATAGTTTATATTCCTGTTCTAATTGTTTATTGTTTGTGTTCTCTTCAGCATAAAGAGAACAGGAAGCTCTCGGACCGCTTGTGTTCAATTGAGAACAGTAGCGCGGCTGAGTTGGAGACTTTGCGCACTCAATTAAAGGTTTTGTACAGAGTGGAGAATGAAGCTCGCTGTTTTAAAGACCAGGTATCTGCTTTGGAAGAAGAGTTGGGATTGACACGTAATGAACTTGAGGGCAACCGAAAGGTGAGAAGGATTTACTGTAATTTTAAAAAGTATTTCTTAAATTTGTAGAAAATGTTTGCAACCAAAATGCTTAAATTATAGTATAACAGAAACCGTGTAATTAATAGCTAAGAGCATCTCATATTGTAGATGCTTGCAGAAATGAATGAGATAAACAGTCTGCTAAAGGGTGAAAAAGATGAGCTTAACAGGCTGATCCAGGAACAAGGTCAACAGATCACTGGTAGGTGAAACCATTTGTCTGGAAGAGTGGAATTAGGCCTGGTTAGAACACATTATTTGAATGAGAGAATTATGTTCCAGTTTTGGAATTGATAACACATGGCTAATTAGCAGAACATGGCTAGGACATCATCTACCCAGTACCAAAGTGAGTTCTATGATAGGCCTCTGACCCATTCAGGATGTAATATAAAAAAAGGCTTTCTCCATTGTTTAGTAGTGTCTGCCATTTCTTTGACTGGGTAGCTAAAAGTTGACATGAGACTTGTCACCTCCTGCTTTATTGAGAAATTCTTTAAAATAAATTACATCTTGTGTTTGGGAGACATCTTCTTAAGTCACCTCACAGAACCATGCCCCTTCTCACAGGTTGCTAACATTCAAAAACAAGTGAGATTAAAACCGTAAAAGCTCTGTCTTTAAATGCTTTTCAGATGTTTTGTTTCTACTACACACACTTCTTATAGATAATCTGCAAAAGACCCATCAGGAGTTCACAACCAGTCTGCAAATGGAGCTAAACGAAGAGCGCACTCGCTACCAGAACCTCCTAAATGAACACCTCAAACTGCAGGAACAATATGCTGATCTAAAATCCAAAAGAGAGACTGCAAAAGTAAGTGTATTTGTAGACTCGTAGAATAATGAATAACCGTCACATCTACAACAACCTAAACATCAATTGAATGGGAGGAACATTTGATCTTTTTTTCCAGGATGTTGACAAACCAGATCACCTAAGAAAGGACTCGGTTTACAGCACTAATGGATCGGAATACACACAGTGCACTGAGATCTCCGGATCAGCGTTCAGCATACAGGCTCAGGAGGTAATACTGTAGTTAATAGCCGGGTCCAAAACTTTTCCTATTCACTATTCCTTACATTTCATGAATCAGGAACACTATTGCGCACAATTATAGGAGTTTTTAGTACATGTAGAAAGCTTATGAGGCAGTAGCTTGTGCAACGTGTACTGTGCCTTGTGTAAATATTTACTTCAACTCATATAATTAGCTAAATGTTTCACGCACCAAATCAGAAAAGTTTTCAACCTGTCTCACACCGATGAAGGTACTGCCCTTTTACTGCTCTATTGCCGACTCATCTCTCTGCACACTGATCATCATTATGCATGCTGACAGTCAATGTATAAGCTCTATCCTAACCTAAGCACCTTTTATTCATTCAAAGTAATATGTATTTCTCTTAGGAGGAGGTTTAAATCTGTATAGGAGCTCGACATATGATTGATCACAAAAAAATGCCAAAGCTACACTAGACTCCTTTCGCTAATGCATCACAAATTATTCATAATCCCCACCCTCTTCTCAGACACCAGAACAGTTATAGTCTGAAAAGTTCTGCCAGGTTTACTCTGGGATGTACAAAGACCTTCCTTTTTCACAACACCAATTTATTTCCATACTTTCTACGCAAGGAGGAGCTGAAGGGGGGTCTGGATGTGGCTCTCCTGCTGAAGATGCAAAGGCGAGTTGCTGACCTGGAGCAGGAGAAGATGAATCTGCAGAAAGAGTGGGATTCCAGAGAGGAACAGCTCCAGCAGGATTATACCAAAGTAGGTATACACTACGCATAGTACAACGTGATCCAGTAGACCTGAATCCATGCCCTAAGGTTTGCATTTGTCCCCAAATGTATTGTAATTTGAACTTTTAATTTGAAGTTTCTAAGTTTACTTAACTGCCAAAACTTGCTTTTTTTCCCCTGACATTTAGAGCTTGGATGAATATCGGAAAACATTAGGTGTTGAGAGAGACTACGAAGCTCAAAAGGTATAGTGGCATTTGCATTGCAATCATTTTTTTTAGTGGACTATTTTGCACTTTCAGCTTAAGTTTTATTTTTGACTACTTCAATATGCCTTAATTTTCTTTTCTCACTCCTTCCTCCACCAGCGACAGGATCTGGAATCAGCAAATAAAACGCTGAAAAAGGAGCTGAATGAGCTCCGGGGGTCTCTTGGTCGAGGGAAAGGCTTACGCTTGGCGTCTCCTGGGGGCCCAGCATATAAAGTACTCTTGGACCAGTTGAACTCCACCAGTGAGGAGTTGGAAATGCGCAAGGAGGAAGTACTTATGCTGCGAACTCAACTGGTCAATGTAGAGGTTTTCAAATATAAGGTAATGACAGGGACCAAGGCTAGAAGTAATTTAAGCTGCACGGAAAAAATAATAACTTTAACCTAAGTAATGCATGCCTTTTATTTTTTAAAATTCTATTATGTTACTATATACTTGAATGATTTTTATTCAGATACCTATGGTAGTAGCCTCACAGCAAGAAGGTCCCGGGTTTCATCCCAGGGTGGAGCAACCTGGGTCCTTTCTGTTTGGTGTCTGCGTAAGTTTACTCTGGGGACTGCGTTTTTGTGTCACAGTCCAAAGACCAGCATCCCTCTGCTCGGATGATGTACTGTGTTGTGACACAAAAGTTTTGAGTTTTGCTATGAAAGGAATTGAGTTTTACAGTACAGCACAAGATTTCCATAACATTAACAGCATAACCTTAGATGTTCTTGTATTGTAACAGCATTTGAAACTCCAAATTTTAACAGCTATATTGCAATTATTGAGCTATTTAAGATTCATAAGGGGCCTGCAGAAACATGAACATGCAAACATTACCCATTCTTGTGTGGCAGTTTCTTGTCAATTTCAGGCTAGAGTGTGAAGTCTAAATACATCCTTATTCACCTTGTTTTTGAAGTGTCTTTTGAAGACTTTTACCTGCTCCACCATTATGACAAGGAACTGTCTCAGCAAAACCATTGTATGCTTCTCTTTAAAACCATGTAAAGTGACCAGGAAGAAAAGTTGCTGTATTTCTTGTCAGGTTTCTCATAGTGTGGTCAAATGGTTTAAGCCGTATGCGTGATGCCATAGTCATTGATTGTTCTTGCGTATTGACAAGCATTAGATTGCCAACTCCCTGTGATCATCTCGTGGTTTGTCTCTCTTTGGAGTACTTTCAGGACGTATTAAGCACTGCTGAGCAGGAGCTCATAAGCGCGGTCATTTTGGAGATGCTCTGACCCCATCACCTCGCTCTAAAAAGTTTAGCCAGGCCAAGTTGCACATGTTTACACCTACCCATTGTTAGTGAGGATATTGACATTTACCCAAGTGTGATGTTGTGCCATGACCTGAGCAATGCTGTTTATACAGTCCCACTGTGGAGTAAAATTATTCTGCATCATTGTGCTGTCAGCCGGAGAAGCAGCTATTGGAAACGTTATTATTGCTAAAGCCTGTCTAGGCTCTAAATTATTAATGCAGAAATCTGTGTGCTACCTAGATGCCTATTGGGTTCGCAAACCTTCCATGTGTCTTTTTCTTGATCAGTTATACATGTGTGTTTTAATTCACTTGCAGGAAGCAGCAGTGGACGTTGGCTGTGGGGACACTAGCAGGTACCGGCTCAGTCACAAACTCCTGCAGTAGATGTGCATTGTACTTATACACTTACTGACCATTTTGTTAGGAAAACTGTTCTAATGAATATAATGAGGCAGGACCTCCCACTTCTCTCATAACAGCCTCAGTGATGAACAGATTTCAGTAGATTATGGAAACGATCCGACTGCTTGGTATATAATATTATATATTTAATATTATTTTATATATATATATATATATATATATTATATGTTATATATTATATATAGGACCAGGCCTGTAACTTCAACAGTAAACTCTGTAGACTTTTTTTTTTTTTATTTTATTTTTTTTTGGTGTCTGTGAAACTCCTAAGAGATTAGCAGTCATGTAAATACAAGTCCTCAAACCAAGCCACAACCAATCAAATGTCTTTGTTCCTTTGATTTCAGATCCCCCAGTCAGCATCTGCATGATCTCAATGAGGATGGAGAGCTGTGGATGGCTTATGAGGGCTTGAAAGAAACTAACAGGTGGGCTGGTAATTCATAGCAACTCAAACCCAGAATGACATTTCAATCATCCCTGCACTGCTGCATGCATCCCTCACAATTTCTTTAGGGTGTTGGAGTCTCAGCTGCAAGCTGACCGGTTGAGTCACGCTGAGGAACTGAAGGCTCTAAAAGCAGAGTTGAAGGTCCTGAAGGAAGAGCGAGAGCAGCAGCACGAGCTCTTCTCTAGTAGTCTGCAACTGTCTCAGGATGGCCAAGTAAATGCAACCCTTCAGCATGAGCTCAGCCGCCTTACCCACCAAAACCTGGTTAGTGGAAAAGCAGAAAACTTCTAACACTAAAAATGAACATTTAATTCCATAATTGTTTTTTTTAATAACTGGAATCGGTGGTGTAGGTGCAGTTTTCTCACGTTCTCACCTCAGAGTTGAGAGTTCAGATCCTGAATCTGGCAAAACTGCAGTAATTTAAAGCAACGTTTAACCCTCATAAGAAGTACAGTGGAGGAAGTAATTATTTGATCCCTTGCTGATTTTGTAAGTTTGCCCACCTACAAATATATTAACAGTCTATAAGTTTAAGGGTAGGTTAATTTTAACAGTGGGAGATATTCTATCTAAAAGAAAATTACATTGTATAAAATATATACATTTATTTGCATTATGCAGAGAGAAATAAGTATTTGATCCTTTACCAAACATTGAGATCTGGTTTCTGTAGACCAGTTAAGACGCTCTTAATCAACTCCTTACATGCATAAAAGGCACCTGTCCACAGCCTCAATTTCGGGCTTCTGTCTGAAGTTTGCCAATTAACACCTGATGATTCTGAGAGTGATTGGGAGAAGGTGCTGTGGTCAGATGACTTTGGCATTAACTCAACTCATCGTGTTTGGAGTAAGAGAAATGCTGACTATGACCCAAAGAACAACGACACCACTGTCACAAGCATGGAGGTGGAAACATTATATTTTGGGGGTGTTTCTCTACTAAGGGCACAGGACTACTTCACCACATTAATAAGAGAATGGATGGAGCCTTGTACCTCAAAATCCTGAGTGACAATCTCCTCTCCACCAGGACATAAAAAATGGTTCGTGACTGGGTCTTCCAGCATGACAATGACCCAAAACATACAGTCAAAGCAACAAAGGAGTGGCTTGAAAAGAAGTACATTAAAGTCATGTAGTGGCCTAGCCAGTCTCCAGACCTTAATCCCATAGAAAATTTACGGAGGGAACCGAAGGTCCGAGTTGTCAAGCGACAGCCTCAAAATCGTAATGGTTTATAGATGATCTGCAAAGAGGAGTGTACCAAAATCCCTCCTGGCATGTGCACAAACTTCATCATCAACTACAAAAAACATCTGACTGCTGTGCTTGACAACAAGGGTTCTGCCTCCAAGTATTAAGTCTTGTTTGCTAAAGCGATCAAATACTTATTTCTCTCTGCTAAATGCAAATTAGTTTATATATTTTATACAATGTAATTTTCAGGATTGTTCATATCTTTGTAAATGGGCAAACTTACAAAATCAGCAATGGATCAAATAATTATTTCCCAAACTGTGTATTATAAGATCGTGTTGTGTATGTTACTCTGGTTAAGGGGTGTCTGTTAAATACTCAAAAAGTAAAAACAATCATTCAGCCCGTATGGGAATCAGGATTTGATTGAATAATTGGATACACATTTTTATTAAAATAGGACCTTATGGAAGACCTTGACAAGCAGGACAAGACTATTCGCAAGATGAAGAAGCAGCTGAAAATGTACAAGATGAAGCTTGAGGAGTCAGACAGTAAGTTATACACCCCAACAGTTTAACGTACAGCATGCCTCTTCAAATTGTATATTGTTTTAAATGTGCCGTGTTATGTTTTGTGTTTACAGATGCCTCATTGGATCAGCCTTTACCAGAACACAGGACAAGTGAAGTCCTGCGAGAGGTCAGCATACTCCGCAAAGAACGACATTTCCAGGGAATGCTGGAATACAGGAAGGAGGATGAAAGCAAGCTGCTTAGGATTCTTATCACAGGTTATCCAATGTAAACACAGTGTTTGTGTTAAAAGTGCACAAGTGCACAATGTTGTATGTCTTAGATTTGTCTTAGATGTTCTAGATCTGTCTTAGATCTGAAGCCCAGAGGAGTTGCTGTGAGTATGATCCCAGGTTTGCCAGCCTATATTCTGTTCATGTGCCTTCGACATGCAGACTATGCCAACAATGACCAGAGAGTGAGTGCATTGCTCAACTCATCCATAGGCTGCATAAAGAATGTGATGAAGGTGAGAGAACCAAAACACAAAAGCAATTCCAATACTGGTGCAAAGAACAGTTTAAAATGTGTAGGTATATACTGTACTTACTTCATAGATGCATGACTGGATTTTACAACAACCTCATTTCCAATGAAATTGGGACAGTGTGTAAAACATAAATAAAAACAGAATATGATGGTCAAATCCTTTTAAACCTATATTCAGGTGAATACACTACAAAGACAAGCTATTTAATGTTTAAACTGAGAACCGCTATTGTTTTATGCAAATATTTACTCGTTTTGAATTTGATACCTGCAACACATTGCAAAGAAGTTGAGACAGGGGCAACAAGGAAAAATTCAGAAAAGTCAAAAAACAAAACAGCTTTTTGGAACATTCCATAGGTGAGTATCATGATTGGGTATAAAAGGAGCATCCCTGAAAAGCTCAGTCGTTCACAAGCAAGGATGGGGAGAGGTTCACCACTTTGTGAACAACTGCATGAGCAAAAAGTCCAACATGCAATTGCAAGAAATTTAGGGAGTTCATCATTTACAGTTCATAATATCATCAAAAGATTTTGAGAATCTGGAGAACCATTGTCAGTAAACAGTTAATCTCAGTTAACTTCATCTACAAGTACAAGTTAAAACTCTACCATGCAAAGTAGCTCCCCCTCTTTAAAAGGATTTGCAAATTATTGCATTCTGTTTTTATGTTTTACACAACGTCCCAACTTAATTGGAATTGGGGTTGCATTTATCTTTGTTAATAAGCGAGCCCGTTAGGAAAATGGGCGACTTTGTTGGAACTATTTATTGGGACCATAACAGGGGGAGAGTTGAGTTATCAGTGCCTTTGTGTGGCAACATTGTTACAGATTGTAATGGCGATCTTATAAATTGGTTTTCAGATTTTAATTGGAGCGTCGAAACTGTTGGCTAAACCTGCACATTTAGAATTTGTTTTGTCTTTACAGAGAAGAAACAATGACTTTGATACAGTTTCATTTTGGCTGGCCAACACCTGTCGCTTCCTGCATTGTCTTAAGCAGTATAGTGGAGAAGAGGTGGGTACTTTGTGTCCTCTGAGCTCCATTTTTAACTCCGCTGTTCCATCTGGCCTGTTTCTTTCTTATTTGAAATTCTTTATGCTGTATAACCTGTGGGGCAGATTTAAAATTGCATGGAGTTATTTTTTTGCATTTACAATGGAATGCAAGAACACAGTATTTCTTTAAACTGGCATTTGCCAAATGAGAAACTAATGTGGCTCAGTGGTACAAAAGCTTCCAAAATTGTATGGAGCTGCTCTCATATAGGAGATTTATGAGTAACATACATGCATGTAAAAGTTTTATGAGAAAGACAGTTTCGGTAAATTGTTTTGGATAATTAATATTTGGATGTAATATTTATTTTTTAAATTTCCTATATGCTATTTGTATATTCATCAGCTTGCCTACTTAGTGATGTCAGAGTTTTTTTTTTATTTATTTATATGCTTAAAAGTAAAGTTAATATATTGTCCCATAAAGAAAGTGTGTGTCTGTGTCTGTGTCTGTGTCTGTGTCTGTGTCTGTGTCTGTGTCTGTGTCTGTGTCTGTGTCTGTGTCTGTGTGTGTAATATATGTATAGAAAATTAAAAACATTTTCACTTTTTTAGGTTTACGTTAAACACAACACTCCACAGCAAAACAAGCAGTGTCTTCTGAATTTTGATCTGACTGAATATAGGCAGATTCTCAGTGATTTGGTCATACAGATCTACCAACAGCTCATCAAGTGCATCGAGGATGTCCTTCTCCCTATGATTGGTAATGATTGATAATGATATTGGTTTACCATATGTTACCCAAGTTTTCCTTACACCCATGTTTACATGTGTCCATATCCTTGTATTCTCTAAATCCTGCGTTTTTTGTCCTCAGTGGTGGCCATGTTAGAGCAGGAGACCATTCCAGGCATTCTGAGTGTAAAGCCAACAGGTCTGGGGACGCATAGCTCTAGTTTTACAGAGGAGAGCTCGTACACTCTGGAGTCCGTCTTGAAACAGCTGGAATCATTCCACTCCACTCTTAGTCAACACGGCAATGATTCTGAGGTCATCAGACAAGTGCTCAAGCAGCAGTTTTACATCATATGTGCCGTCACGCTCAACAACCTTCTGCTACGAAAGGACATGTGCTCCTGGAGCAAAGGGCTGCAGATCAGGTACCTCAACACAGAGCACCTCAATTTGTAGAGGAGTTTAGAGTGGAGGAGGAGCGTGTAAAAAGGGGTATCGTTACTGAATCTATTTAAAGCCAAATTGAATATGCATTTGTATTTTTGTCAGTCCCCTACAAGCGCTTAATACAGAGCAACCTAATGGTTAGACCTGGTGTTGGTTGGCATGGATAGTTCTTCTATTAACCAGCATTTGATAATAGCTAAATGTTAAGTGTTCTAGAAGTAGAAGCATTTCTTCTGTGCTGCGTGTATGCAGGTATAATGTGTGTCAACTGGAAGAGTGGGTGATGGATAAAGGAGTACAGGGGGGTGGAATAAAGGAAACTTTGGAACCTCTCATCCAAGCTGCTCAGCTGCTACAGATAAAGAAGAAGACTCAGGAAGATGCAGAGGCCATTGCCACATTGTGCACGGCACTGACTGCTACCCAGGTAATAATGTTGTTTTCAAATTCAAGCTAAAGTGGTGCTTGAAAATCTGTAAAACCTTTAAACTTTCTATGGCTTTCCAAATCAATATGACCTAAATTGTAATCTGATTTTCACACAAGTCCTTATAAGTATACCACTTACAAAAATTAGGGAATACTTCAAAATGAAATATCCCATTATGAAATATCCCCTATTTTCTCTGACATGGGACAAACATATCACACATGGCCTTTTGTTTACTAAGGAAATTATTTAATATTCAATCACTTCAATTAAAGATTGGATTTTCACCCAAAGATTCATTTCTAATAACCCTTTTTGTTCATCTTTAGCGAGGTGATGCCAGTACATTATGGAACAGACTAGTATTGCATGAATATGTACACTACCGTTCAAAAGTTTGGGGTCACTTAGAAATTTCCTTATTTTTGAAAGAAAAGCACAGTTTTTTT
>JAVSBV010000029.1:438028-449121 GCA_033117975.1 Parotocinclus spilosoma | reverse complement strand
AGTACAGTAGATAAGGATGACAGTATAGTGGATAAGGATGACAGTACAGTAGATAAGGATGACAGTATAGTAGATAAAGATGACAGTACAGTAGATAAAGATGACAGTATAGTAGATAAGGATGACAGTAGAGTAGATAAAGATGACAGTACAGTAGATAAAGATGACAGTATAGTAGATGAGGATGACAGTACAGTAGATAAGGATGACAGTACAGTAGATAAGGATGACAGTATAGTGGATAAGGATGACAGTACAGTAGATAAGGATGACAGTATAGTAGATAAGGATTACAGTACATTAGATAAGGATGACAGTACACTAGATAAAGATGACAGTATAGTAGATGAGGATGACAGTACAGTAGATAAGGATGACAGTAGAGTAGATAAGGATGACAGTACAGTAGATAAAGATGACAGTATAGTAGATAAGGATGACAGTAGAGTAGATAAGGATGACAGTACATTAGATAAGGATGACAGTACAGTAGATAAGGATGACAGTACAGTAGATGAGGATGACAGTATAGTAGATAAGGATGACAGTATATGATAACATATAAAACAGGAGATAATTGTACAGAATCATTTGAATTGACGTACTAAAACAGTATAGGATGATAGTATAGTAGATAAGAATGATAGTATAGTAGATGAGTAATAGTATAGTAGATAAGGATGACAGTATAGTAGATAGGGATGAAAGTATAGTAAATGAGGATAAAAGTGTTGTAAATAAGGATAAGAGTATAGTGGATAAGAATGACAGTATAGTAGATAAGGATAAAAGTGTAGTAGATATGTAGGAAGGTTTAGTAGATAAAGATGATAGTATAGTAGATAAGAATGACAGTATAGTAGACAAGGATGACAGTATAGTAGATAAGAATGACGGTATAGTAGATAAGGATGAAAGTGTAGTAAATAAGGATGACGGTATAGAAGATAAGAATGACGGTACAGAAGATAAGGATGACAGTACATTAGATAAGGATGACAGTAGAGTAGATAAGGATGACAGTATAGTAGATAGGAATGAAAGTATAGTAAATAAGGATAAAAGTGTTGTAAATAAGGATGAGAGTATAGTAGATAAGAATGACAGTATAGTAGATAAGGATAAAAGTAGTATATAAGAATGAAGGTTTAGTAGATGAGGATGATAGTATAGTAGATAAGGATGATAGTATAGTAGATAAGGCTGAAAGTATACTAGAAAAGAATGACAGTATAGTAGATAAGAATGAAAGTATATTAAATAAGGATAAAAGTGTAGTAGATAAGAATGAAGGTTTAGTACATAAAGATGACAGTATAGTAGATAAGGATGACAGTATAGTAGATATGGATGACAGTATAGTAAATAAGGGTGATAGTACTGTAGATAAGGATAAAAGTGTAGTAGATAAGAATGATAGTATAGTAGATGAGTGATAGTATAGTAGATAAGGATGAAAGTATAGTATATAGGGATTCAAGTACAGTAAATATGGATAAAAGTGTTGTAAATAAGGATATGGGTATAGTGGATAACAATGACAGTATAGTAGATAAGGATGACAGTACTGTATATTCAAAAATACTTAGACGCCCTTTCAAATTAGTGAGCATTGTTGTTTCAGCCACTTTCACTGCTGACAGGATTATAATGCAATGCATACAGGACTGGTGTCTAAGCAAGCAGTAGAATACATTAGAGCAGGTGTACTGCACACCACAGTGACTCTTAAAATACCACTTTTCTAGGTTTCCACCTAACCAGCAAGTCAGTACATCAACTTTCTGCCCTGTATTAATAAAACAAACTTCTATATTGGACAACCTTTATAGAAAGACAATATAGTGGACACTGAACTACAGAAAGTTTAGGGAATCTAATAATATGCTTACATGTACAGTATTTACTTGTTAATTTATTAGGTACACCTTGCTAGTGCTGGGTTGGACCCTTTTTTCTTTAAGAACTGCCAGATTTCTTCGTGGTACAGTTTAATCAATTTGATGAAAACATTTTTCAGAGGTTTTGGTCCAGATTGTTATAATAGTTGCTGCAAATTTGTCAACTGCACATTCAAGATGTGAATATATAATTTCACAACATGAGATGTGATGATTATGGAGGCCATTTCAGTACAGTGAACATATTGTCATATTGGAAGAAAAACAGTTTGAGATTACTTAAGCTTTGTGATGTGTGTGTTATCTTGCTTGAAACAAACATGAAAATGGTTACACTGGAGTCATGCTTTCATGCTGTTTAGGCCAGTTTCTGATTTTGGCTTATTTGGCGGCTTGCAAAACAAGGTAGAGTTATTTAAATTTCTCTGGATTATCCTGCTTATTTATTAACCAGACTGGTTATAATCTTGGAGGTTACTTCCGTTTAAGAAAGAAAGAAAACTGTGAGAAAACACGTTGAAGAAATATTCTTGTATTCATTTTATTTGTGATTATATATTCTGTACTACAGGGACCTGCTCTAAGCAGAACTGAGAATAGAATTTATATCTGAGAATAGAAATGTAGACATGAAAGTAGAAACTTACTTCCATATTAATACAAATCAAGAGTCAGATTGTAGATGATGTGAGGATAATGATGAGCGTTCCTCTTTACATCATAGAGAACTATGGGCTTACAGGTCTTACAGCAGGTTAAGCATATATGCATGAAGCATGATGAACATTAGTAGTGAGGTTTGGTATGTGAAGAACAATGGACTAACTAGAATCCTGGGTGAAAATCACAATGTGTGCTTTATTAGGGTCGCCTTAATGATCACTTTATCTTTTTCCATTTACAAGTTTCACCACAGTATCCAGAATGGATGGAAATGATTATACAAATGTTGCCTTTATGGATAAATCTCACACTGAAAACATGAAAGAATGTCAAGGTTCAACTAAGGTAAATGTATTCTAAGAAAGTAAAAACTAAGGATGGTGACTCTAAAATGCTCTCATATTCTGCAAAGCTTCTACTACAATCTTCTAATTCTTACTTTATAACCAATTTTATTCATATGTGTGGTGACAGAATACTCTTGGGTCAAATTTCAAGCAGTTTCTTTACAGCTGTGGTTGTTTAAAATGAGGTGAACATGAACAATAATTATATGTGATAGCTATTGGCAGACTGATGAAGGTCAGCCCTCTAATCTTGTTGTTAAATGATTAACAAATTTGGCATTTGTGTCACCTCATATTTATCCTATTATCTCCTTTGGAAAATAGAAGAAAAAAAAAAACAGTCAACCATTTAAGAGATCTTAATCAGTCAGATGAACCACAGATATCCAGAGTCATAGACAGGTCCTTTTGCGATGGCGTGGCAAAGTTACAGCCAATTAGGGAGGTGAAACACTTTGCATGACAGTAGTATCAACCGTTCTTAGTAGCTAATCAGTAGTATGATATTCAGGCTAGCCTATCACAGTAATATTCATCATGTCATGCAGGTTATATCATATTCTGGTAACAATGCTGGCTATATAATCATATCATACATTGGTGGTAACAACAACAAAGAATAATTTCTAAAGATTGCAGAAGATACATGTACTTCATGCTTGGATGATTGTTTTACTTTTATTCTGGAGCTGAGTATATAAAATCAGTTACTAGACAACTGGCTAACAACACATTACACACTCAACATAGGTGTAACAAGCATTATGACTATCATTACCAGGTGAATTAAGGACCAAAGACAAAGCAGTAACTTTTCTTGTGGCTTCACCTACAGAACTGAGTTCCAACCCAGATTTTTTACTGACTTTTAACTGATTTGTTGTTAATCATGGTAAGCTTCATTTAAACACAGGTACTTACTTTAAGACTACAGAGGAATCCCAACTACCTATAAAGTTTCTTTAGAATACAACAGTGAAATGTTTAGCAAACATCTCTATATAACTGCCATAAGGTGTTCCTTCTGCATTAGTACAAATTCCACGGCCCTCTGAAATTAAATCCATAAATTTATATACAAATGTAAAATTATTGTATGCATTTCTAAATACAGGTCAGTAGTTCTCATAATGCAATGGTAAATGCAAAAAATAACATTTTTTTTCTCCTCTGCAAATGCAAGATCAGAGCATAATGTAAGGTTTTTTAGATATATTTGTTGAAGCTTTATTCTATAAATAATATATTCTTTTGTCAATAAAATGTGTAAATCCTTCTAAGTCTTTCTAAAACTAAATACATAACCTTTCTGTCAAAAGATTTATAGATGGTTTGCTGAATTATTGTGATATTCGTGCTACATATATTATTTTTGCTTTCTATTAAGATCATTGTATTGTATTGTCCTGGATGTCTGTATGAGAAAGAGAGAAAACTGAAGAAAAGTTTTTAAGTGATAATATATACACTGCTCACAGAAATTGGGGGATATTTCATTATGGTATATTTCATTTTGAAGTATCCCCCCAATTTTTGTGAGCAATAGACTAGGACACCTAGGATAAAAACCATTGTGAGGTGACTGTGCTGCCCAAAGATTTTAATTTCCTATTATCATTTATAATAATTGTCAAGACCAAAGCAACTAACTGCAGCTCCACTGGATGGAATAAGGAAGAGTACAGCTATGGCAGTTAGAGAATGAAGTGATTATATTTGCTTCCACTATTTTAAAAACACAAGCTGCTATTGTCATCTCAGACTCAAAAACTAACTTTCACGTACCATGTTCTTCAATATGTACATTTATATATACACTTAATTAACCAGAAAAAACTAGCTTGGTAATTGGAATGACTTTTTAAAATTTGAATTAAAGACACTTAGTTAGACTGAAATGACTGGTCCGTCTCGTCGTCAGTCTCTGCATCTCTTGCAAACAATGCTCTTGGGAAAAGAGTTAATAATGAAGCATGTTGAGTCTGTATCCGTCTACTTTCCATGAAGCCAAGATTTTCCAAGATTTTTTTTCAGGGGAATTTTACAAAGTAGCCTCTAGATGGAGTAACAACACAGTTTGGAAATGTTTGGCAGCACGCCAGAGGTCAGAACTCCGAATCATGGGAAACAAGCAGCCGTGTCCTTATAAGGTTGCAATCCGTCCCCTCAGCTTTTTCCCCTTATTGCTCTCTTCCTCTCCTTTCCTCCCTCCCTCTATCTTTTTCCTTCTCAGACCTTAGAGATATTTACAGCAAGGTCAGCTTGGTGTACCTTATTAGGAACTGTGCTTGCTGTCAGCAGCTACATCGTGTCCTTGTAGGACAGTGGGCAGACTACCATTCTAAGTAGATGGGACAAACAGATGAGGGTAGAGAAGATGAAGGTATCATTCTTTCAAAGGTCACACAGCTCTCCCTGGCATTTCTGTAAACATCCTTGCGCATGTAAAACCCATCAGATGCACAAACACATATGTCAAAGACCATGCACTGGAGTGCAGAGACAGTACAGAGACTTAAAGACGAAAGCGTATGAAAAGAAGTGACTTTCCCCTTGCGAATCAATCAGTAGCTATGACACAATGTAGTGTTTGCACCCAGTTTGTCCACATTCCACATTGTGCCTTTCTCTCTTACATACACACACTTGTTGTGGGAATGTTAGATCCATTGCTCCAGCTGTTCCTCCCCCAACGATACAAAACATCTGCTGGGCAACACACAAGAGAAAGATGGATAACGAGACCATCTTACCATACTCGTCTAACTCTCAGACTGATGATCTTTTTTCGAATGTACTGAGGATTCCTGCGACGCACGTACAACCTTTATACATCAAAGCTCACTGCTAGACACGGTGCAGACGAGTGGGTATGAAACACCTTTTGAAAATAGTTGACACTAAGCTACAAATACACACAACCTTTTTATTAAGTGCTGGAATTCAATTTATATATATTAAAAACACATGTGAAAGAGACGGGTATCAATATCACATTACATTTCATGGCGCTATTTTAAAGGAATAATATTCGTCCATTTATATAATAAACAACAGTTACCATCCTCATTTCCAAACAAAAGGATGAAAACGAAACATGAAAATAGCATTCCGTTTTATATTATTAAGTGTAGGAACAATACACAATGCATAGCATGATGGGCTTAGACACATCATTGATGTGCACGGATAATCACTGATATGGGTGTGTAGTATGTGTGTGCATTGAAGGTGCTGTGGCTGGACTGAAGTGGTGTAACAAAATGCTTATAGATTTGGCAACTCAAATAAGAAATGGCTATATCAGCTTAACACTGAGCTTGTGTTTGGACGTGCAGTCGGGTGTACGCAAGTGCAAAACTACTGCAGACCCAAGGTGCTCAAGGTGTGGAATGTGTACAGACTTCCATGCAGCACTCTCCTGTGAATATTGTGCACGGACTCGTGGTACGTGTAACAGCAAGCCTTTTAAGTGTGTGCCCTAATCTCTCAGTCTTCTGAAGATACACAACAGAGGTCAGCACGACGAAAACTGTGGATGACCACAGTGGACACACAGTTGGGCATTTGTTGCAGAAGACTAGGAAACTGCAGTTCAACTAAACTGTGCTTATTTAAAAACAAAAAGTGACGTTCTCCTTGCTTCCCTTTTCTCGTCATCTTTCTCACACTCTCTCACTGCTTCTTCTTTGGCTTCTAGGGATGGGGGAGGGGGTGGATTGTCTCTCATTCTGTTTTCCCCTCCGTTCTGACTCTTGTTCGTTCACTTGCGTTTGCTCGTTGTCTATTTTGAGAGCTTGCTGATCACTCGGATGAGCGCTCCATTTTCATCTTTTAGCCTCTGGTTATCCGCTCTTAAATCCCCCAATACCTAAGACACACACACACAGATACAGACACACACACAGTGTAACTTTACTAGGATAACTAAACATAACTGAGCAATCTCCGAAAACTGAGTACACAGTATCTCAAAAGTGAATACACCTCTCACATTTTTGTAACACTCTTATTACATCTTTGCCAGCAGTTTAGACATTAATGGCTGTGTGTTGAGTTATTTTGAACGCACAGCAAATTTACACTGTTATACAAGCTGTGAACTGACTACTTTATATCATATCAAAGTGTCAAATCTTCAGTGTTGTCCCATGAAAAGATATAATTAAATAGTTACTCAAATGTGAGGGGTGTACTTACTTTTGTGAGATACTGTACACTGATCTGATATGGATCACTGGTACCAATCAGCAATATACAACTGTTTCCCCCTTAGGAATGTGTAACTACCATATTATTTTAGCATTGGTACTAGTGTGGTAAAGGATCAAACAGTTTAAAGCCTCAAGCCTGCTTCCATTTTGCGTAACGACATGTAATCAACATATTTAGCAAAACAATATGGGATAACCCAATCGGATAATAAATTATGATCACGAGGATATTTGTCAAGTTTGTTTTAAAAAAAAAATTAATTGTTCACAAAAATATAAATGAACAAATATTACTTTCATCTTTACATTCATCATCATCATTCAATAATTTTCTAAAACCACAGGAAACAACTCTGGACCGGGTGTCACTGGATAGTACAGTAGACTGAAGGGGGATATTTTATCCCAGCTTGTGTAAGATGCCAGTTGACCTAATGCAGGTGTTTGGAATGTGGTACAAGACTGGATTACTCAAGGACACTCAAGCAGTCACAGGAGAACATGCAAACAGCATACAGACAGTGGTGGTGTTGGGACTCTAACCTGGATATCTGGAGCACCGAGGTGATGGCACTAACCACTGTACCACCTAATATATATGCAAATACAGGATTATGACTAAATACAACTTCAAATCAGATATTTGGAAAAAACATAGAAAATAATCATTAAAAAAATGAAGTTTCTAAAATTTACTTTTATATCTGACTTTTATTTCATTGCATTCGGTATGCAATACTGAAAATACCAATACATTTTGTTTGTTTTCTGTTCAAATATATTTAATTTGTTAATGTACAGCCGTTCCTACTAACTAATGAGACGACTTTAAACAGGTGATGTCTCAACATGTTACTATAATCATGATTTTGTATAAAAGCAGTATCCATTAAAGAATTTGAGTTGCAAAGGTCTGGCAACAAATGCATGAAAAAATTATTGAAATGTTTAAAAACAACTTTACTCAATGAAAGAAAGGAATTTGCATGTTTCTTTCTCTCACAGTGTATAATATCATTAAACGATTTAAGTGTTATGAAAGAATGTCACTGCTTAAAGGGTAAGGTCACGAACCTAAACTGAAGACTCAGATGGCACTGCATCAAAAACTGTCATTTATCAATAGTTGATAGAACCACATGGGCAATCAATTACTCTGGCAAACCTTTATTAAGCACTACAATACAGAGCTACAAATGTCCCTTAAAGCTTTTACTGTGCAAAAAAAGAAGCCTCATGTTAACCATATCCATAAGTGGCGTTGACTATGGTATGATACTATGGTCAGTTGAATCAGTACTATATCTTTTTTTTGGAGAAAATGGTCATTGTGTGCTCTGGATCAAATAGGAAAATGACCATCCAGATTATTATTAGCAACTAGAAAGAAAGTCAAGCTTTGTTATGATATAGGCTTAGGTCAGTGCCCTTGGAAAAGGTTTCTTTACACTTCTATGATGGCAGCATTAATGCAAAAAAGAATATTGAACATCGCATAGCATTCAACAACACACTGCAAATCCACATGCTGCACACATTACAAAGACAGGGCTGTGAATGAAGAGGGTACGGATACTGGAATGACCTGCCTGCAGTTCTGACCTGTCCCCAACAGACAATGTGTGGCGAATTTGGGGAAAAAAGGCAACCCTGCACTGCACTCTTTAAAATGAGGTTGAGAAAGAATGGGACAAAATAAGACCTGAAACACTAAATGTCTTAAGTTTACTGAGAAGGAATGGCTAAAATACAAGTTAGTACATTTTATTTGGAATGTGTTTCAGGCCTGAAATATAGGAAGGGATGTTTATTAATAAATGAAATGAAGCTGACACGATAAAATATCTCAGGTTTATACTGTCTAAAATTACATAAATATCCATGTAAGAAGCGTGGCATTTTTAAATGTCCCTTTTAAACTTTTTCTGCTTTGGGAGTTGTAATAAATACACTGCACACAAAAAATAAGGGATAATTAATTATGGGCTATTTCATTTTCAAGTATCGCCTTATTATTGTGAGCAATATACATAAATGCAGGGGTAAGATTAAATCATAATATAAAGTTAATCTTTGTGGGCATGGTAGAATTAAGTGCTTATTAGAAATTCAATGAAGCAAAAGCAAAAAGGAAGGGACTGGGATATACTACTTAATTTACACTTAATGAAAGGTAAACTTAATTATTAAAAATGTGCACAGTTCTGTAATATATTAGGAACTAAATTCTACTCTTTGCTTACCTTTAGCTCCTCTTCTAACTCTGCTGCGCGTCTTTCCAACACCACCCTCTCCTGAATTTGTGCAATGCAGTGGAAAGATTATATTCACACACATTCAAGCAACCATGCAACAAACAAGAGAAGCAAGCAATAACACACCTTTTTCTCTAGCTCCAACATAGTACTGCAGTCACTAAATCTCTCTTGCCTCTGCATCAGACCAAACAAAGCCATACTCAACATTTACAGAGATATGGATTATATGTCATTGTACAAAGTAAATGTAAACATTAATTAGTGTTTACCTGGGTTGCTTTTTCCAGCTCCAATCTAGTCATGGATACACTCCTCAGTGTGTCTTGTAGTTGAGCCTGCAGATGAGTGTTCTCCCTGGATAACTTCTCAAACAACTAACACATGCAAACACATTAAAGAAAGAGAAATAGTAGCTGGTCAAAGCCATGCCTAAAAAGTGGAAACCATTTTGATGTTGTGTCCTGTCCCCTTACTTTAGAGACTTTTTTTGTGGGGGGGGTTTAATTACTTTTTTTGCAAGTGAACCATGTTTGGGTAAGACTTTCTGCCACTTATTTTTTGACAAGCTGTAAATGGTGATCGTTAGTGAATGCGCCTGTCCTACTTCAAAATGAGTATGAAGCGATTAAAAAAATAGAAGAATTTTATTGTTGTTCATTAAACACAATCATCGGAAAAGCAAAAAAGGTCGTAAACGAGATAAAAAAAATTTTTTTTTTGTGATTGTGTAAGAAGGGGATTTATGGGATGAACAGAAGCCTGTTAAACTGGATGAGAGTATTACACATTTACTGTTAAGTAGGAAGTATGGTCAACCAAGACCACCAAAACACACTGACAGTGATGGAGCATGGACAAGATCAGATTGTCCAGCAGTTATTGTGAAATCTTCTTAGTAATTTTGAAATATCCTAGAATATTTCACTATGGTAATATCTGGCCCACATCCTTTTCTGTTCTCTTCTTTGTGAATTTCCAAACTGTGGCACAAATAAAGGTTTATCTTTTCTTAAAACCAACCTCTTTTAGCATAATGCATAGCAAATTAAATGGCACGTAACCTGTAATAGTACCTGTACCTGAATTTCTTGCACTTGGTTTGAATTAAAAACCTAATGGAATATTGGGTTTAATATCAAATGCAAATGCAAAAACAGAGAGGAAATAGAGGTACCAACACCTACCCTTTTATAATCCTTAACATCTGATCCACTTGCCATAATACAGTCATTCAAGGCTGGATTAGATCTGAGAATGGAAAATACAGAAGAGAGATTGATTATTTGGGACAGTGCATAGTTCAGGCATATATATCTTAAGGTCAGGGATGGAAGACCTACCTGCTGCGTGCATGCCTGTCCGTCTATTGGAGATAAAATGAGAGAGTCACAAATTAGCACACATCTAAATTCACTAATAATGGACATTCACATTTTGTAGCAATATTTATTAAAGTACAATGTAAATTAACACTAAATTCAGTAAAGAAACACACATTTAGTGATTGCTCTATCTTGCAGTTTGCAGTAAACCTTAGGTCCCTATATACTACAACCCCTGGCAAAAAGTATGGAATCACCAGCCTTGGATGAGCACTCATTCAGACATTTCATTCTGTAAAACAAACTCAGACCAAAAACATGATACAATAATAAGGTCATTCCAAAGTGCAACTTGTTGGCTTTCAGGAACACTCAAAGAAATGAAGAG
>JAVSBV010000029.1:427414-437928 GCA_033117975.1 Parotocinclus spilosoma | reverse complement strand
GGTTCAATCCCAGGGTGGAGAGACCTGGGTCCTTTCTGTGTGGAGTCTACATGTCCTCCCCGTGTCTGCGTGGGTTTGCTCCGGGTACTCCGGTTTCCTCCCACAGTCCAAAGACATGTGTTTGGTGAATTGGTGTCTCTAAATTGTCATTGACTTGTGTATGTATGACTGGTCTTGGATTGAACTTGTGTATGGACCTAACCTTGTGCGTGTCGCTGGATGACCACTGATGTCGATAAGTGACGTTAAAGAAGCCAAATAAATAAAAAATAAATAGTTACTTAGTTTAACATACTGTTACCAGTAAGGGTTTCAAATACTTAAGTCGCTTAAAGTTGGACCCTGTAGTTTTAAGTCTTATCCTGGAATAAGTTGCTGTACACTGTCTGTAGTGATCTGCCAATGAATATCCTATTAAGTGCAGGACTAGACTTAATCTTGTTTAGAGAAGTTTGATAGGATTTTAAATAGCTGTGTGTGTTTTTAGGTACTGGCTGTGGTACACCACTCATAGCTGCATTAGTGGAGTGGTGAGGAAAGTTTACCATAGACTTAAGCAGTTCAGAGTTCAATTTTTGGTGCTGCAGAGAAAAAACGACCTGGCACAAGTTCTGCTGCAGTGCATGCCTTCAGACAAGGTGAGTGTTTAAAGTTTTATATCACCAAATGTGATAAATGAGTGTAGCATTAATTACCTATAGAAATGAATTTGTGTGTGTGTGTGTGTGTGTGTGCGTGCGTGCGTGTTTGACAGTATACTCACGTCTTTAATTGAATTACATTAATGTGATATTTAGATCGTGTTATATCTGTAATTTTGTTGACAGTGTGTTTTGCATGTCATTGTTTGTAAGGACCTACTGAAAGAGCTGACATCTTTACTTTGGGGAAAGTTTGCTGGTCACTACAAGGAAAAAATCTTTTTTACACAAATACCTTGACATTAAAGGGCCAAAAATACTTGCTTTAGGCTACTGAGGATAAAGTTATGACTGGGGTTACACTTAGGTATTGCATTAATTGTGGTAATAAATGGGAATGTTCCCACTATGATGGAAGGACAAATGTGTGCATGTGTGTGCAGGTTGACAGTAGGTTTACATCTTTATCAGAGCAGTATGATGGTCCTCAGCCTTCAGATGTGTGTAACATGCTGGAAGGAGAGCAGTTCTTTGCTGGATTTGAGAAAGGCATCGACATCAGCTCTGGTGTGATCATACATACTGTACATATATACATACATATATACACATCATAATGATGCACATGAATCATGCCAGTCAGCCTATGGGCAGGATTGCAGTAAAGCCTTAGCAGATATGTGACTGAACAAAGGGGTTTGTGGGTTGGATGTTACATTTACATGTGAGCATATAAACTGTTCATGGCACAAACAACAATAAAACAAAAACAATGTTTTTAACTAACTGATCAAATATTGGCCATTAGATCCAGATTCAGTGTGTGACAGATGCGATACCCAAGATTCTAGTCTAGATAATTTCACATTCTGTGCCAGGTTGGCCCTAACAAGTAGTTTGCATGGTGGCTTTGCTGTGTTTGTGAACCTGTGGTGCAAGTGCATATATTACAAAAAAAGTATGTAAAATGCATAAACAAAATGTCAGTTTATTAAAGTCTTGTAAGTAGAAAGATAGACATAGTTTCATTTCTGAAAAGTCCATGTCATGATAATTAGCGATAGCATGTCTGTTTAATGTAAATTGATGTTAGCCATCTTCTAAATGCCTAAAACATGTCAAGAACATTTACAATGCGTAAAATTACATCTGTAAAGTATGTCTGTATCAACAAATAAACAATAAGCAGTTGTTGTAAGTAAGTAAGTAGTAATTGTAAAAGTAACATATAAATAGTAATCATGTACAAATCACAGAAAGGTAAATTATTCTACCCCAAACGTTTTACCTTAAATCCTACTTAATTTAGTTTAAAGGGCTTTTACTGATTAAAAAAAGTTTGTAAACCCATGCTCTAATACTATTGTTCTTCAGTACAAACTTAAATGTTATTGTGCATTCATGTGTTTTGTTTGAGTTTTTTTTCCCTTTTTTTGTCAGAACGACCAGACTGCAAAGAGGGGAGACTGGCCTTCACCTTCTACTCTCACCTGAAAAACATCAAAGAGGTGCATGTGTACCCGACACAAAATCACGTGGGAACTATCCGAGGACAGGTGAGCAAGCAAACCCTACCTGCGCCGTGTGTCTGCATGCCAGATTGTTGATATAGTATATAAATAAAGTATGGCTACTTACGCAGTGTGTATTGAAGTCCACAATAGACTGGGCTTTTTTGTTGTGGTGCCAGTATTATTATATTAATAGGAGCTAACTAAACTGAGCTAAGGTTTCAAACCACATCAGTCCAGTATGTTTACTGAAGAAATGTAATACACAAATATACACGCATGATTAATTGTAAACTTTGTACCTGTTTATTAATATGTGAAGAATTGTTTCTATTTATGTTCAATTTGAGTCATTCTGGTCTCAGATATTACATTAAATGTTATGGTAACAGGCCTGGCATTATGTTTATTTTTTTTGCTTTGGGCAGATCAGTATTTTACAATACTGTGAGCTGAGACATTATTCCATAAAAGCTGTTTTAAGCACAATATAAAACAATGTTGTACAGTACTGTACAAAACAGTAATTATATTTATAACCTAAAATTTGAAACGCTTGCAACAATAACAAAAGGCACATTGCTTTCTGCCTTCAAGCATGCCATTTTCTTTTCTGTCAGATGCTATTAGTTTTCTGTCATTCAGATTTGAATTTCACATATATAAGATCGATTTTTATTTCCCATTATAATTCTTAAGACCTCGAACATTAAAGCGAATTGATCGTATGTATGTTAAATGGCAAATTACCTATACATTTTATTTCCTTTTGGTCTGTATCTTTTATACATCATGCTGATATTGCTTAATAGTGTGTAGGTCCCTCTAATCCTGCCAAGGTTTCTGACTCATTAAGCCCTCTAAAGGTGTCCTGTAGTATCTGGCAACAAGATTTTAAAAGCAGATACTTTACGCCCTGTACGTTTCGAGGTTCGACCTCCATGGATTGAGTCTTTGTGCTGCACATCAGACAGATCAGCTTGAGATCTAAGGAATATGAAGGCCAAGTCGACACCTTGACCTCTTTATTTTGCAGTGTGGCATTATGCGTTATCTTGCTGATAGAGCACACTGCCGTTAGGGAAAATCATTACCATGAAGGGTGTACTTGGTTTAGAGCAGTGTCTAGGAAGGTGTTATGTGTCAAAGTAACATTCACATAAATGCCAAGACTCAAGGTTTTCAAAGGTTCCAAGGTTACTTGGAACATCATATTGTCAATGTTATTCACTTATTGTGTGCTTTAATGTTATGGCACTGTTTGTTCATTCCCCAGGTCTCCTTTTACAGAGGTGAGGTACCCGGTGATTTACCAGAGGAAGTGGCCCAGAAAAGGAAAGGACTTGATAGCCAATGGATGGCCACACTTCCACTCAGACTTCCTGTAAGATACATAAAGCAAAATTTGTCTACTATCATCACATGTTTATTTAAAGCTCGTGTTATAAATGAATAGGTCACAATAATGAGTATAATTAGATGTAATGTTCAACCTGAGCATATTAACAATTGCATGCCAGTCAGTTTTGTCAAGGACTATTTTGTAACCTCAATTAAAACTTGCGTGGGTTTTTTTTTTTTCCTGTCATGCTTTCACACACACAGGGTGCAGACTGTGAGGGCAGTGTGTACGGGGAGCGTCAGTATCCCCCGCTGAACCTGGGAGACCCAGAGAGTGGCTATCTGACTGAGACCAACTTGCTAGCCATCTCATTACGCATCAGCCACGACTGGCGCAGCATTGGCATCAATCTAGGCATTACCTATGAGGAGCTGAATCGCATCCAGCACAAATACAGGTGGGCATCATGCAGAGCAGAGCACCTGCTGCAGGACTCCTGCTTGTTAGCAGTGGCTGCTGCTTGTATGGTAGGCTATGGATTGAGCTGAGCTTCCATATTTGCAGTACTTGCATCCCTGTGTGAGTCTCTTGCTCACTTTAAATGGCATTCACTTGATTTGCTAAATGTTACTATGTACATGTGCACAAAATTGTCCAATTGTCCAACAAGTCACATGCATTATTTGCTGTTGTAGCCTATACAAGATTCTAACCATACAAGCTGCAAATAAACTTGTCTGAAAGTCTCATTTTAAGCAGGCTTTAATAAAAAGAGCAAGGAGAATCCTTTGATTTTTAACACTTTATTTTTGTGCAAATGTCAAAAAGTTCCTTTATGTTCTAACTTCACTGTTCCTTTGTGCCATTCTGTATTCAGGGTGTATCACACAATTTTGGGAACCAAAGTCCTAACCAACCATTGTCAATCCTTTACATTCTTTGTGCCTGTGAAATCCATATTTTGCTTTTGCTTCCATTTTGGTGGTGGTGAAAGCCACTGATTGATCTTATAAGCCAGGTAATTTACATGATAGATTTGCACATTAGATGCTTTTGAGGTGGGGTAGGGGCAGGAGGCACTCTGATAGAGGAAGCAAGAGCAAGACAGGTCTAAAACCATTACAGATACCAATATAACAAATGCAATTTATTTTAGAGTGCATGGTACTTTTGTACCATAAGCTTTATTTGCTCTACATGTTTGTCCTTGATATATGTTCCAGTCTGACATTGAACT
Organism: Parotocinclus spilosoma; assembly: GCA_033117975.1. Lineage (NCBI taxonomy): Eukaryota > Metazoa > Chordata > Actinopteri > Siluriformes > Loricariidae > Parotocinclus > Parotocinclus spilosoma. The sequence continues at coordinate 433,197 of JAVSBV010000029.1, read as the reverse complement.
ATTTTACCTGTCAAATGTATGACAAAACTGTGGGATCTTGAGCAGGGGGCTTGTCCCTTAGTAGCTTGAGTTGTACTATGTAGTATTGTAGTAATTGTCAGTTGTTCTGAATATAGCATCTGCTAGATGCTCTAACGGTCAATGGATTTAGTAGTTGGAGAGACCGCTTAAGAGAGATGTAGAGACAGAACATAAATATTCATGTGTTTTGGTTTAATCTCCTCAGTGTTCGTCATCAGTGTGCCATCTGGAACATTGTAGAGATTATACACCCAGGCATGCAAAACTATGGTGTATAGGTGGTATATTTGGGTTATGTTTGCTTTCAGAAACCACATTTTTTGTCCTTAAATCCTGACATTGTCATGTGCTAAGCAGATAGAGGTACAATGTATGTACAACAATATTTGGACACCTACATATTATACCTATAGGAGCTTTTGTGACATCAAGTTCTAAATCTGTAGGCTTTAATATTAACTTTTTCCATTCTTTTTAGCTGTAACAGCTTTTACTTTTCTGGAAAGGCTTTCTGCAAGATTTTGGACTGTGTCTATGGGAATTTTTGCCCATTCAGAAGAGCGTTTGAGCAGTTCAGGAGGTTTTAAGGTCAGGGCTCTGTGGGAACCAGCCAAGTTCTTTTACACTAAACTCACCCAACCAGGCCCTTATGGACCTTGATTTTTAATCCTGGAACAGAAAAGCACCTTCCTTAATCTGTCCTTGCCAAGTTGAAAGCATACAGTTGTTTAAAAAAAACTTACTAAACTGAAGCATTAAGATTTCTATTCACTTGAACTAAGGGTCTTGAGGCAACCCCTGAAAAATAACCACACAGCTTTATTCTAAAAAAAAATCTACTAAAATTCTACTAAGCGTTACAGTTTGTACAATGCAGTGAGGCAGGTAAAATTCCTCTGGCATTCAACAAACCCAGACGCATCCATCAGAGTGCCAGAGAAATATCCAGTGGTGGCATGCTTTACCCAACTCTGTCTGATTCTTGCCATTGTGTTTTGTAATGTAAGGCTTGTAGCTTCTCTGCCATGGGAACCCATTCCATGAAGCCACCATGTCAGCAGAGCGCTGGTGACTATTATGCACTATGCACCTCAGCACTCGGTGGCCCAGCTCCGAAACTTTACATGGTCTACCAGTTTAGGCTGAGTTACTATGGCTCTTAGATGCTTCCACTCAATAATACCACTCACTTCTGGAATATCTAGATGGAAATAATTTTGTGAACTGGCTGCTTGTGACAGTGGCATCCTTTTACATTACAAGCACATTTTATGAGCTCTTTAGATTCTCCTGTCCCAGTTCAACTAAGATGTCACTGTTGGGCCCTTAAGCATATCCCTTAATGCACCATTGCTTGGATTGTACGCTGTAAGATTGTTGAGATGTGAGTCTTCTAAGTGACAAAGTTGCAGGAATTCTTATAATGGGAATTTGGATAGCAGGGTTTGTAATCCAAATATGCTGTTTTATTCCATATTAAAGCAACTCTACCAAAATATTAATTGTTATTCCAGTATTTATGTAGAATGTGTTCCACTAATAAATACATTGCTGCATGAATGCACACTGGTCCTGCTCTGTGTGTTTTCAGAGATAACCTAGGAGCCATGGTGCTAGAGATGCTTTTTCATTGGGCGAGAGGACAACAGAAGGCAGGAGCAGGGGCAGTCCCACGCCTGATTAACGCACTGGTGGCAAGCAAAAGGCAAGACCTGGCTGATGAAGTGGAAGACATAGTGAATCTTGGGAAAATGAAGTACACAGAGTCCCTGAAGAGAGTGGGCCTAGAGACAGAGAACCCAACAACCTCTGCTCCACCTCACCCTAGCTAACACACAAACAGACATGGAGAAAATTACAAAGAAACATTATATCTGATATCACCTGGTTATACACAGTCATTTTCCAGTCATTTAATTCATTGAATTAAAAAAAAAAAAAAACCTTCAAGACAGATACACACATACATGTCTGTGCATTGGGTCCCTGTTGTAAGCGTTTACACTGTGTATATCTTGTTGCTATGACTGAGCCGTTGATGGGCTGAATCATTGCCTCTTACAAGGTAATTTTACCTTGAGATATTTGGTCCTAAATAATGTACTTTATTGAATTATTTAATATTTATAATGTTTTAATAATGTTTATAATGTTTAATGTTTGCACATACAGCGTGTGATAAAATATGTAGGATGTGATATGTGTATGTGTATGTATGTAGTCCCAGTGACTTTTATATTTATGAATACTTTATTTTAACCCATCTTTATTTTGGGCTTGCTTTCTGTTAGCCTATCCGTGGAAAACACAGGCAGCAGACGTATGCCTGCCTTGGATGGGACACCAGTCCATCAGTGGGTAGGGTTGGTGTTGCAGTTGTACTTGAACTCTCTGCTGTGATCTTTGAATGTACCCATCCCTTTTATGTCTAGTTTTTCAAAGATTAATGCAAAACAAAAAACATGTATGGGTTATCAATAGCCTCTCTTTTTTTGTTGGTCCAGGATGCCACTCACGCTCCCCTTACTGCTTCCAATGCTTAAGAGTAGTTACTCACTGGGAATATCCTTCCTCTGTCAACACTTATTGAGCTTATTCTTGAATTTGAATCCATCTTGTATGTTCTTTTGCTCAGTCGCAAATAACAAATTAGTACTGAGTAACAAATCACTGCTGATTTAATAATAGGGCTGTACACACAGGACTCGTTTTAGATTCTGTATTGACCACTGCACTTTAGTCTTGTTATTGTTATTGAGCATAGAGTGCAACCATTCTGTGCATCCTATACAAATAGACATGCAGCCACACAACACTAGGCAAACAGATTGTAATCTCAGTTTTGTGAATTTCCACTGTTTAGAGAAGAAAATTATTTCTTCTAACGGTTCAACGTGAGAATATTGCATATGCACATCTGAGCAGTTATGAATTCCCAAGGACTTGGCATGTATGATTTACAGGCTACCTTATGACGTGCTTGCATATTACACTATAATCATTTACATTCACATTTAAATGTGCATTTGCAGTATTTAGCTGGCGCTCTAATCCAAAGTGGCTTTAAGACATCAGTAACAATGTATTCCTAATAATCAGGAATATAAATCTGAATACAATTATGATACTTCTATGGTTGTGTTTGGTTTTTAAAAAAAAAAAAGTTTTTATATTAGGGTTAGGGTTTGTTAGTTGAGGTGATTACAGCCCCAGAAACACAGTCTATGTGATCTTGCATTTATATCGTTCACACATGCACATGCTTACTGTCAAAATGAACCTATTCCCTCTGTTCAATTAAAGACTGGAATACACAAAGCGTGTTCTCTGTACATGTTTTGTGTGGTTGTCAGGTGGCTATTAGTGCGGTTGCCATGATCGTTGTGTAGATTGCAGTGAAAAGAACAACTCTCTTTAATAGCCATATAATAAAGCCACATATTTTCATTGATCACTTAGTACAGCTTAATACAGAATTTGAATGGTGTGAAAAGACAGCTGTTCTATATTCTTAATTAGGCATTTCGGTTTGCGTGTTAATTGTGAAGCCATGCATAAAGAAAAGCATAATTTAAAGTAAAATATTAAATCATGGTATCGAAAATCAGCTAAGATACGAGTAATAATAACTTCACATATGTAGGATTATGAGTCTTACAAATAATAAGGAAAGAATACACCGTTGGATTGAGTTAAATACAGATTTTTGCGTCATTGCCGATATACCACGCTAAGGTGACTTTTGCACGTTTTATCCATTTGCAGTGTCGGGATTGGTAGATAAACCTGTAGCCCCAGCATCCTTTCGGTTCCATCCCAAACTGCATGCCATTTCACTAAGTAGCGTGACCAGTCCAAGCATCCCAGTGGGTATGAGTGCGTACTTTTTAGTAGGGTTGTGTGAGATTTGGAACGTATCCGTTTTTTTTTTTATTATTAGTATTATTTCAAGGTCACGAAGCGTTGAGACGGTGTCGTCATGGTGACGCTGTGTCCATCGCTCCGCCCAGTACAAACTGCAATAACTGGCTGAGTCGCGAGGGGGCGGGAAAAACACTAGTGTGCGCTTTGGCCCCGATTCCTTTTGCTCACCTCCTCCTCCTAATCTTCAGCGCTTCATATACTGTACTGAGGTGTACTGTACTCCTGACCCTTCACCACACGCTGCACACCAGCAGTGCGTTTCTTTCACTCCACGATCAAGAGCACAAGTTGACAGCACCGGCGACTCGAGCTACAGGCTGCGTGTTGGAGCGCATCTGCAGGAGTGGACTGGACGTGATTACAGAGACATTCCGGCTTAAATATAACGGGACGCACGCCACTGCGGTATGGTAGCCATGACTGGCTTTTCTGCATTGTTTGTAACGGAGCTTATGTTATTACATTGGTAGGGATGAGGAATATATTTGTTGCAATGTAATCCGAATGCCTAGCAGCCCCGTGGAGTCCAGTCGTACTGAATCGTTTCCCGTTATGTAGCGAGGCGTGATTCCCTGGCAAGAGAAAGGATTTGCAAATAACATGCATTAGTCGTTATAAGTGCTCGTGTCTGTCCATTCTTCGCGTGCACATCTGTCTTTTAGTTCTAGTCGGTGTGGTGAGCTGAATAGAATCCGTTCTTATTTTAATATTGTGTGTTCTTCTATAGACGCTAGCATATATGTGCATGTACATCCACGGAATTACCTACTATACACTCCCCTTCATAGCACCGGTTCGGACCGTTTACCAGGCCCTGATTTAGAGGGTAAAAAGGAGGATGTTATTTGGCAGGGATGAGCCGGTCGATACTTTCAGTACTGGAAATTCTTTATGTTAGACCCTGTCATAAAATACGCATATGCTGATTTGTGCGTCTGTTGGAACGTGTAGGAACTGATAAGGAAAGGGAAAACATTTTTCCCGTTAAAAAAGTAACCTAGTGCTGAAGTACTCCCTCAGTTTGTCTTACTCTTCTCCCTCTAACACTAAAACACTCATGTCAGTCTACACACAAATCCATGTTAGTCACATAGAGCAAAGTACATGGAGAGAGTGGTGTGATACAAGCTGTTCTGTGTTAAGGCAGATACCAAAAGAAGTACAGTTTGGAGGTATTTACCTAGGTTCTACCTTTTAAAATACAGTGGAAACAAAACACACCTGCCAAACGTCTGAATGTCAGCTACACAATATGAGAAGTTACAAAGCCGTTCAGAGAAACAGAGTTGTAGGTGCTTTTGCCAAAGTGACATAGAAGTTCCCTGACCGAACCATTTAATAGAGGCAGGGGTTATCCAAGTACCTGTGCATGCAAGAACTGTTTTTCATGTGGAACGTTTTACGAAAGAACTTAGTCAGGGGCTTAGGGTATCTAGACTATGTGTTGTGTTGGGGCACACAGTCAGTCATAGGGGCACAACTGTGTATCAAACTAAGTCTGTTAAACACAAGATAGATTAAATGATTTAACATTAAAGTGAGCATTACTTTGCCATGGCTGAGAAATAAAAACAAATGAACTTAAACGCATTGTACATTATGCCATCGGCTAGACCCTCCCGCAACCCTGGTCAGGATCAAGTGGATAAAAAAAGTGACTGAGTGAATATTTTATTAATTTCTTTAAAAAAAAACAATAACTATAACTAATCATTACTCTGTCTGCAGGGTGACTTTTTTTTAAATATTTGCAGATGTCTATTACTCCATGAGAAAAATCGAGAGAAATTCGCTCAGCATCAAAGCTATTGTAAAGATGCTGGGGCATTATATATATA
>JAVSBV010000029.1:406802-427314 GCA_033117975.1 Parotocinclus spilosoma | reverse complement strand
CATTTTATATTTATACAAAATAGGATTGTGCATAAAATTCTGTAACTAAAATTACCAGTATTAGGTTAGCTTAGCTGACTGGCTTTTTCTTAAATAATGAAAATCTATCAATGAACAAATAATTCAAAATATATCAATACAAAAGTCTACCATAGTGCATTAGCCTTTAAACAAAAAAAAAAAAAGCGGACTCCATTCAGGCAACGGGAGCTGGCTAACAAGCTTGCTGTACGGTGGCCTAGTGGATACGTAATGCGATGTGCAGTACGCTCGGGAGTAGGAGCGCCAAAAATCAAAATCTAAACGCATTTTAAAATCGATTTTGGGGCATTTTGAATTGATTCAGAATCGCCAGGACTAAGAATCGTGATCCTTTAAATAATCAATTTTTTTCAGCACCCCTACTGAAAAGATCCTGATGGCCAGTGGAGGGTTTATCGTGTTGTGAGTCCATTTTTACTCCTGAGGCCATCGAATCTTTGTTAGGGTGCAATGTACCAGGGACTCCAAAAATTGTATCACATTTTAAATCCGGATCTGTCTGTCTTCCAAAAAAACAATAAATCTTGCAGTAGGAGGAACCTGTACAGGCCAAACTGAGGGAAAAGAGGGGGGAAATAAGAATAGCATAAGAAATAATAATGGAATATTAAAAAAAAAAAACCATGTCTTTCCCATGTTGAAGAAGGACTAAGGAAATTTAAACTCTTTGTACTCCAATGTAAGTCAAAATCACAAGTGACAGCTTAAGAATTCCTAAACACTCAGGTGAATATAGACGTGAACAAGCTCCATAGCTGTTGGTCTTTTTTATTTCTTGCAAACAAATAAAGCTTCAGTTAAAGTTTCAATTTTCATCTCAGTTCAGAAATTAATGCAAATATTTTTTAGGTCGTTTGACCCATCCTTTACAGTGTTGCCAGTATTTCTTTAAACAAGTAGATAGTTATTAGTTATATAGTAGATATTTATCCCAGTGAGAAACCCCAATAGCACTTTTAGAATATTCTAGATTTGCTGATGACTTACATTTCACATTTATCTGTAATGAAATGCACCACATAAGAATAACATGGTTCATTTCCAATTTCATTGTTGAAGTCAAAATACAGCACCATTATTCATGGTATGTTTTGTGTCAGGGATTCAGTTGAATGTTAAGGTGTTTCACAATCCAGCAGCAGGTGACCAGCAGTCAGACATTCATGGGAAACAGTATTTTAACTGTATTGGCAAAACAAAATACAAAATCTGCTTAGCGCTTATTATGCTTGAATAAGTTCAGTGTTTGTGATCCAGCAAACAGGCTGAACAGTCACAAGGTTGATTATTTAATATAATACAGGGGTGCAGGGAAGAGTTTGGAAGAATTCAATATTGCTTTACTTGCAACATAATACAATGAAACAACAGGACTACTGCTGCTTTTCTTGGCTGTAATAAGGTCCTTATGTTGGAATTTGCTATTTTATTTTATCCCATCATAAGGCTTCTTTTGTAAATAAAAACATTCTACTTTGGTCTAATCCATCCATCAAACATTTTCCAGTACACTGATGCCTTGTCCAAGTGAACTTTAGCACACTGCAGACATGCAGAAATGTTAATTTTGGAGTCCTGAAGCTTTCTTTTTGCAAATCTATCATGGACACCATTGTTGTTTGGTGTTCTTTTGATGGTAGACTCATAAACATTAGCATTTGCGAATGTGAGTGATGCTCTCAGTTGGTTAGAAGTTACCCCATGTTACTCTGTGATTTTTACATGCCCTGCTGTTGAAGTGTTCTTTGTTAGTCAAGCACCTCTGGTAAGGGTAACAATGATCTTGAAGTGTTGATTGGTGAAGGATCCTTGAACAATTTTTCATATGGAGGCGTATCAGCCCTCTCTTTCTGAAGTCCCCAGAATTAATTGATACTCAAAGATATGTAATATTGCATAATTTTCTGCAAAAAGTAAATGACAAAGTAGATTTTTTGTCTTATTTGTTGTGTTGGGTTGTTTCTTATATATATTTTAACTAGTATCAACATCTATTGATGTTCTAAAGGGCTCAGCAAGCACACAGTAGTGTGGATAGATGAATGAGAATATGGATAGTTTTCACTTGAGGGACCTTTTATCCTGTATATGACCCAGGGCATATTCTGAGAAGAATGGCATATTGCTTAGTATTATTAAATTCTTTTTTCATTTTCATTTATAGATTTGTGCTTTTGGTGTGGATGAACTACAGTAGATGTTTACCATTGTACTAGCTGCTTGCTGAGTTCATAATGTAGTAGGAAGTGACAGTGACCTTACACTTTTACCCCAGCTTCCTTTCACACTGGGACATGCATGGAAAGAAGGGGAATCTGGTGCACTGTACACATACAGTATTCCTTCCTTATTTTACATTTTAGTTAGATTTGTTTTGTTAGATGTCGAATATAAAATTCTGCTTGTTAATATTTGCTTTATTTGTATGTACATTTGTTGTTATTTCATAAAGCCTACTACTCCCCAGTGTGTAGTCATTAAGTAACTATTACTGATCACATGTTTTACCTGTGGTTGATGTCGTGATGAAGTATACATACTCTCAAACTGGAGCCAGGCCTCTGTGTTCTGAAAGTGGTTACAATGAGTGAAGTTACTAAAGATTTTAATTCTGATTTAGATTCTGATTGGCTATTCTTTCATGCTTTTTTGCATTTAACTTATAAGCCACCCAACGAGGATGGGTCCTTTTTTGAGTGTTGGTCCTTCCAAGGTCCTTATAACGTTTAAGAAGTTCCACTGTCACCCAGGCTGGCTTAATCTGGGATCGACTCCAGATATCAGAAGATATAAAATTGCAACTGAAACTGCTTTGAGACAATGCGCTACATAAATCGGACCTGACTTGACTTTTTTGATTTAAGCAAGCTGTTTTAAATATCATTAACAAAGCCAGGTGCATGCACTAATAGAACCCAGGGAGATTAAGCCCCTGTTCTTCATCCCTCACTGTAGTAATGGTAGCTGGAGGTTAGCGATCCATTGTTTCGTCTAAAAATGTATTAACATTCACCTGCAACCAGTAATATCCTACTATAAGTATTGAATTTTAAATTTGGATAATGCCATGAATAACTATAAAATCCAGTAATTGTTGAAGTGTTAAAACAATAGTAACAGATATTGAATTAAACATTACAGCATCATAATTTGTAAATGTATTGGTAGTAAGTTGAACTTAAAATGAAACAGCACAGTTCTTAAAGGATTTGTCAGTCTACTGATTCATTTTATTATCTAGTCAGTTGTGTGGCTGCAGTCCAGCAAAATCATGTAAATACAGGTCAGAAGTCTCATTTACTGTCATAATGGAAAAAAATGTGATCTCTTATTTTGACTGTGGGATGCTTGATTGTGCTAGACAGGTTTGTGCTAGTATTTATAATACTTCTGATCTTTTGGGACCTTCATGCACAACAGTTTCAAGAGTTTACTCAGAATGGTACAATATGAAAATCCAGTAAGTGGCATTCTATAGGCAGGAATATCCAGTTGATGAGTGCCCTGTTAACAGAGAATTGTCAGACAAGTCTTAATTAACATTAAGGCTTGCTTAATTCAGATAACCATTTTGTACAACTGTATTGAGCAAAGAAGCGTCTTAAAATATACAAAACATTGAAACTTGAGGCAGACGAGCTACAACATGGAGATCCTAAACAGTATTAGTAGAGTGTTCTTAAAAAGTGTAATCTGTTTTAAACCTAACTGAAAGTCCATGAGATCATGAGATGTAACATAGGAGAGAAGAGCTGTATACAGATGTGTGGGTCTGATATTGTGATAAATGTGACTGTGTGCTGTAGGACATGGGTTAATACACAAAGTAGTAACCAAACAGAATGGCCCTGGCTCCCCCAGAGATAGTGTGATCACTGAATGTGAAATATGGCTGAGTATAAGTGAATGAGACATAGCACTTGCCTATTAATATGTATTGTGTTTGTATGACACAGGTCTAAATAATTTGCAGCTGAAACCTTTATGTGCTGTGCTAAAAACATTATAGTGCATCACAGTTTGTTATCTAAACATTGTGAATAAACTAAAAAATAAAATAAACAGAAATTAACGTTTTGGTCCTCCCAAGGTTTTTTTCCTTGCCTCTGTCGCACTAGGCTTGCTCAATTTGGGATTGGCCTTTTAAGATAACATAATGATGTGAAGTTGCTTTGAGACAATGCTCCACTGTAAAAAGCGCCATATAAATAAATATGAATTATGACTTGAATACATCCACTGAGTCAACAACACAAATGTAATGTACAATTATTGGCACTAGGTGTTATATAGGTCTGAGACATGGGGTAGTATATTGTCTTTCTCTGTTGTTCCAGTGCAAGCAATGGAGGTACTTGTGGGGATAATTAGGAACTGTATTTTTAACAGGTATCTCCATTATCTGGAAAGCATGTAAGGGTGCCAGCATTTCTGGCCTTGACTGTATGTGTGAATTAGTGTTGCCATCTGTTGCCAAATATTCTGTGTTCTCTTTTTAAATAAAGGTTGAACAGTCTCTATTCTATTTCCATACCTTAGTAAAAAGTCAGAGAAAGTGTGTGTTTCAAGACAGATACTTTTCATCCATACAAAATTTAAAGAGCTACATCCACTCATACACTGCTCACTGCCATCAGAATACCAAAACACAGTAATGTATACAGTAAAGAGCGTTGTTTCTGTGTTCTGTAAACTTGACATTTTTCCTCAAGGTTAATGTATGAGATGGCACTTAAGTGAGCCTTAGCGGATATTCCTAAATAGAAATCACCTAACATCTTTACAGTGGTTAGCAGGCGCCTTTATCCAGAGCTTCTTGATAGACATTACCTCATGCCAGCACAAATAAGCATAATCCAAAAACACAATCCAACTAGATCATGTTATCTAAAAAGCAAACAGATTTAATATAATAGTATTAAACATGCAAGTCCATTTTCAGCCTTAACTTGTTGAGTTAAGAGGTGAGTCTTTGGCTACAGCATGTTTTTGCACGAACCACAGTCATGACATAATGTCGTGACGAATAACAAATTATAAGAGGTGCATAAATACAAACCCATATATTAGTTTGTGCTGTCAAAATGGTTAAGTTAAATAAAGTATCAGTTTATTTTTGGCTGGACACCCTTGGTCAAACTACATATTTAAAAAAAGCTAATTATCCCTGGCAGGGGACAAATTTTAACATATTAGGTTAACGAATATTAAGCGATTAGAAAAAGAAGCATTTGATTTTATTTTGTTAAACAAGATTGTCAGAAAAGCAATCGAAAAGTCAAAGAAAGTTGTTTGATTACGTAAATGCAATTAGTTATGGTGATTAAGTAGTAAGTGATATATTCATGAGAGTGAACTGGATGAGAGTACCACACATTGACTGTTCAGTAGGGTATGCAGTATGATCACCCAAGACTACCAAAATACACTGACAGTGATGGAGCATGGACAGTATCAGATTGTCCAGCAGTTCTTGTGGGATCCTTTTTGTATTTATTTTGAAATATCCCACACAGACAAAAAACCTTAACAATGGGTTTGGCAGCCTTTGCAAAAATTCCATGATGCAGCACACGACATATCCTGTGTCTTTTGACTCACCCTATATATACATATATATATACAATGTGCCCAATTAGCCATTTCCCTTTTCCCTCCCCGGCATCATGTGACTTGTTAGTGACTGAAAGTTTAACATTTCACCTCATGGCAAAGAACTCTCTGAGGATCTAAAAAAAGAATTGTTGCTCTACATAAAGATGGCCTAGGCTATAAAAAGATTGCCAAACCCCTAAAAGTGAGCTGCAGCAATTTAACAGGACAGGTTCCACTCAGAACAGAACTCACCATGATTGACCAAAAAAGCTGAGTGCACATGCTCACCATTATATCCAGAGGTTGGCTTTTGGAAATTGATGTAGGAGTGCTACCAGTATTGGTGCAGAGGTTAAAGGGGTGGGGGGCCATGCTGTCAGTTCTTAGATCATACGTCTATAGTCCAGCCTGGTGATGTGAATGTCATGGTCCGGGGGGTTACATGAGTGCTGCCGGCTGTGGGGAGCTACTGTTAATTGAGGAAACCATGAATACCAACATGTACAGTGACATACTGAAGCAGAGCATGATCCCCTCTCTTTGGAAACTGGTATGCAGGGCAGTAATCTAACATAATAGCCCCCAAAACACACCTTCAAGATGATCACTGCCTTGCTAAAGAAACTAAGGGTAAAGGTTAAGCATGTTTCCAGACCCAAACCCTATTGAGCATCTGTGGGGAATTTTCAAACAGAAGGTGGATGAGCGCAAGCTCTCTATCATTCACCAGTTAAGGCAGTGCTGGAAAACATTGACATTAATTAACTTCCATTTTATTGCATAAAATAAGTATTTGATCACCTACCAACCAGCAAGAATTCTGGCTCTCACAGCCTCTTAGTTTTTCTTTAAGAAGCCCTTCCATTTTGCACTCATTACTTGTATAAATTGCACCCGTTTGAACTCGTTACCTGGACAAAAGACACCTGTTCACACGCTCAATCAACCACACACCGACATCTCCACGATACCCAAGACCAAAGCGCTGCCCAAGGACACCATGGACAAAATTGTAGACCTGCACAAGGCTCGGATGGGCTACAGGACAATAGGCAAACAGCTTTTTAAGAAGGTAACAACTGTTGACACAATTATTAGAAAATTGAAGAAACACAAGATGACTGTCAATTTCTGAGAAAGGTCAGAAATCAGCCCAAACCTACACAGGAGGACCTGGTCAGTGACCTGAAGAGAGCAGGGACCACAGTCTCAAAGATTACCATTTGTAGCACAAACAATCCTGAACCCAATAGAAAATCTTTGTAGGGAGCTGAAACTCAAAATGTTGCCCAGCGACAACCCAGAAACCTAAACGATCTGGTGAAGATCTGTATCGAGTAGTGGACCAAAATAATGGTCAAAATCTAAAGTGAATGTCTGACCTCTGTAATTACAAACAAAGGTTTATGTAGCAGATATTAATTTTTAACTATTATGTTGTTTTCAGTTGTATCAAATCAACAATAATATGCAATCTTATATATGTGATTTTCTGTATTTTCGTTTTTATATTCTGTCTCTCACATTTGAAGTGGACCTATGATAAATAATTACAGACCTCTCAAAACTTGCAAAATCTGTAGTGTATCAAATACTTATTTACCCCACTGTATATATCTGGGCAGCTCAAACTCATTCATATGACTGTAGCCATCAGTGTACAAGTTATTAGTAATTATTTATTACAAGTTCATTTAAACCTTGGACCTCCAAAGATTTTTAATGGCCAAGTGTGTGTGCAGTAGTTTACATAATAGTCAAAGTTCAGATAAAGTTTCTTAACAATTATACTGTTCACCTCACAATTAGTTTAACTCACCCTTGGATCAAAGTTTACTTCAATAAAAGGTTCCTTATTCACTTCTTATTCAGATTTAAGCCATCCCAGAATGCTATGTGTGGGTGTATTCATGAATATAAATTTATAATATATGGCTACTAAAATAAATAGCAAGTCTTGCTTTAAAGTTTAATGTATGGTTGTTATTTGTGTTAGCATTCTCTATATAACATTATATATACAGCTTAGTTCACACACTTTCAATGATAGCTTTGATAGGCAAACATTGTGTAATATTTTATCTGAATATGTTGGCTTATTGTGCAGTGCTCTGCTATCTTCTTTAAAGGTGTCTGTTGTCATGTCTTTGTATCATTTAATTATAGTAATCCTAGTCATATTTAGTGTACTTATTTGGGTCTTTAAGTTTCATAGTTTTTGCCCTAATATTGCAATACCTGTGTTTTAAAAGAAAATTGTGTTTTATTTATCACAAAGTATCTTGTTTTATGTCTGATACCTCATAATATCACATGACCAAATACACTTAATAGATCATATGCATTTCCATTTTAGCTTGGAATATTGTGTATATTATATGATTTCTAAACAAACAATTAGTCCCACCCATTGATTGTAGTGCTGTGTTCAGTGCCAGTGATCACTGTTACAACTTTATTCTATTCTATTATTGGATTCCCATCACCACACACAACCCTGAAGAACACACAAAAGCTATCAAAAGCAAATGATCAGGGTCTGAAAAAGCATAGCAACAGTACAACAAGTATCAAACACAACAGTATGCAATTGCAATTGTGTGGGATTGGCACACACCAGTTGCCAACTTCTTCCAATATACCCAAATCCACTCAGAGGGAGACAAATCGATCAACAAAAAGGTGAACAATCTGTAGTGTGGGTCTTAACAAATGGACAAATTTAATATTAAACCAGATTACCATTTGGCCGGAGTCTAAGGTGTGTGCAAACAATGTGAAAAGCAGTATTGACAGAGATAATGTTGAGTAAAACCATCACAAGTTGCAAAATGTTGTTATCACATTTGGTGAGGCAAGAGGAAGGAAGGTTTCGGGATAACATGATTGACCAGTGAAATAACCATTAGGTTGAGAACTGGAATTATTTAGAACAGATGATGAAACAGGAACTTACAATAGCAGACTCTTTTTATAGGGTATATGAGGTTAATAAGAATATATTATAAATATATATTTACAATCAGTTGGGACAGTGTGAAAAATTCATATGTAATGTATTCATATGCTTAATGTATTTAATTGTACTATAGTATTGACCTAGGGACACCATTTTCTCTCAATCATTACTGCTCATAAATAATCTCTACTGATGAACATGTTGTCCAAAGAGGAGATAATCACTTTTGTGTTGAGCTTAAAATGTTGTAAAAATTAGTATTTCCCTTTAGTCCACATGTCATCATTTCAGGAGAAGGGGCTATTTATGACCAGTAATAATTATGATAAGTTTAATGTTTTTTGGAAATTTGACTCTCCTAGGTAACACAGCATTTGGATAACAGACAGTCGAACATGGTACACTGCTAAAGCTGAATAACATGCTGGTGCTTTATATGTTTTGCCACGTTATAGACGCAGCCCCCTGTATGACAGATCAATTTTCCACACATACTGCATTTAGACTTTTCTTTTCCCTCAAAGTAGAGCCAAATTTTTTAAGTGCTTTTGAACTTGCCTCTGTATGTGCCTGTTTCTGCAAAGTGGTTGGATAGCAAATATTTGGGTAACAGGAGCTCTAATTTTACTCTGCTCTATGGGGAAAGGTGAGGGTGATATATTGAATATACTGGGATATATTATACGGCTAAATCATGTGACTGACTCTTATATTGACAATTGGCAGACAAATTTATGATGCATTCCCTACTGTACTTGAATATAAACTGTACTAAAGTCCCTGTTTGCAGCTTCTATAGGCTACATTGGCAAGTATTTAGTTTGGCCTTCCCTTACACTTGAGCAGTATCTAGCCACTTCATAATACCAAGTTGACACTTCTACAGTCCAACAAAGCTTAGGAATGGTCCTTGTTGGAAGGGTAGTGAGCAAGAAAACATTTTTTGGAAGGAGAACAGGTTGAAAAAAAAAAGATTGCAATGAAAGTTAGTGGTAAAGAGTATTATGGTGTGACAAATCCAAATGTGAAAATGTTAGGATGTTAGGTCTAGTTGTTGACAATACGTTTTATAACATATACTATTGTAATATATAATATATAATATTTAATAAATAAATTAAAATTAATAAAACAACAACCTTTACATTTGCAGTACTGTATATCATACATTGCATTGAAAAGCTGGGTAGCCGACGTTACTGGTTCAACTGTACCAGAATAGTTTATGTGGTGTTCATTTATGTATTTAGAAACTGTGAAAATAAAAGCATAGAGAGAGATTGAATGAAAAATAAACTACAGAACGGGATTTGAGATGAGGTTTGGAAAGGCAACAAAACAGACTATGTCTGTTCAGAAGGACACATTCTGGGGAGAAGGATAAGATCTGGATTTAAGACATGTACAGTATAGTGCCTCAAAACAGGAAAGATATTTAACAAAGTAGAGAACAGCATGAGAGCAGTGACAATGCCAGAAAAGAAAAACACCCAGATTGTATATCAGTGGATTTTTGTGACATGCTCTGAACTCTCAGGATGGTGTAGGATAAGTGTGGGAGACATAAATATGTTACCAAAGAGATGCAAATATGTTATTATAATAGCTTGATAATATTATAATTAATATATTTAAGCTGATGAGGTTGTAAACATGTTTGAAAGAGAGAATAAAAAGTCAGAAGGGGAGGAGATGGAGAGAGGAGGATGAAGTGATTGGTTGCAGGGAGGGGTGGAGAAAGTGCTACAGTGGAACCCTTTCTACATCAGAGTGTGATCTTTGATTTTTTTTCTCCTCAAGTTACACTGGCTTTTTGTTCCTCTCAGGTGTATGTGTTTTTAGAGCACATACTCTAAAAAAAATAACTGGGAATAAATCCATTTGATCTTTTTTTTCAATTCACTGACCTGTGTAGCTTTCTACAATTATGCATTTTAAAACAACTAATCAACAAAAAACACCAGCCTAAAATAGTCCACATAGGAAAGGCTTAGCATGTAAGATGACTTATAAAATAATAAATGCATGAAAAGGAATGGTATACCATTGTGTTTTATTGCACAGGTATCAACATAGTTTCAGTCCAGTTCAGTTACCATCCACTTGTACACCAGCCAAAGTCCAATGAAGTTGGGACAATTTGTAAAACATAAATAAAAACAGAAAACGATTTGCAAATCCTTTTCAACCCATATTTAACTGAATACACTACAAACACAATAGATAACTTTTATTGTTTATTGCAAATATTCACTCATTTTGAATTTGTTGCCTGCAACACGGTCCAAAGGAGTTGGGACATGGGCAACACAAGACTGCTAGAGTTGTGGAATGCTCAAAAACTGAGCTCAGGTTAATTGGAAACAAGTGAGTGTCATGATTGGGTATAAAGGGAGCATCCCCGAAAGGCTCAGTCGTCTTCACAAGCAAGGATGCCTTCACAAGCAAGGATGGGGTGAGGTTCGCCACTTTGTGTCTTACTTACAGTCCATAATATCATCGAAATATGCAGAGAATCCAAAGAAATCTCTGCAAGTAAGCGGCAAGACTGAAAATCAACATTGAATGCCTGTGACCTTCGATCCCTCTGGCAGCACTGCATTAAAAACTGACATAATTCTATAACTGCCGGCTTCTCTGGACCCGAGCTCAACTGAGATGGACTGTTGCAAAGTGGAATAATGTCCTGTAGAGTGGTGAATCCAAATTTCTAATTGTTTTTGAAAATCATGGATTGAATATTTTTTTAAAAAACAATAAAGTTTATCCGTCTTTGTAGTGTATTCAATTGAACATGGGTTAAAAATGATTTGCAAATCATCTTATTCTGTTTTTATTTACGTTTTACTCATCGTACCAACATGAGTTGTATTTACTTACTGTGTGTGTTAGAATGTCAATGCATCAATAGTTAGTAGGAAAATTATTATTTTTTTTTTCATTTTACACCAATAGACATCATGTATCAAGTCACTGAAAATGAACAATGTGTTGTTCCTGAAATGTTTGAAAAATTTTTGATGACTTTAGTGCCACTCTAGTTTTACATATTTAAAGCATATTCTCTTGTACACAGTTGATTCCGGTTAATGGGACCACATCGGGATGCGATGGTTTTGGTCCTAATAACTGGCCGGTCCGATTAAACAAACATGCCCTATGTTACAAGATGGGACGTGTTCTGTAACATATTAAATGTTTATTAAACCTTAATTGTGCGATTTACATGTATAGCAAACGTACAAACAAGAACTACTGTTGCTTATGAACTTTGTTCATTGAAAAATACATTTGCAAACAAGTTTTGCGAAACGATCTACAACACAATTTATAGGTACTCAGCATGCGAATCATAATACTGTAAAAAACTAATTCTTACTAAATTCCAGTCAATGTTTGAAGAACTTATCGAGTGTAATTTGACGTGCTTTTGCTGTGGCTAAGTGGCGACTTGTTGCTTTTTTTTTGTAGTAAATGTAAATGTTAGGCAAAGACCTGGAGGTGGCAGTAGAGGGATGGAAAAGAAAACAGGAGTTTTCGGGTAGTGATGCCAGAGACGAAGAATTTCTTCACGAATATTACATACTGTACATGTTCTTTGGTCCTATTAAGCGCAATTTTGGTCCAAATAAGCGAATAACATTACACGTATATAATAGGACTTGTTTCAGGACTTTAAGATTTGGTCCGAATAAGCGGCTGGTCCCATTAACGGGTGGTCCTATTAACTGGAATCGACTGTATATACATTATTAAATTCAACTTATATACAGTTAATGATAACATTTAAGCAGACATCCATGACTTTTGTTTCCAGGCTATACATGTGAATTGACTGTAATAATATTCCCATAGTCTTGCATCAACATGGAGGGGTATAAGACGTAATAAATATACAAATTAAACTGCAAAATATAATAATCATAAATCAGACTAAATATTTAATTGCTGAAAATGCTCTAATCCAGTATAAGGGCAATAACATATAATTTAGGCTTATTATTATTTCAATTGTAATGAACCAAGTGGGATGAGAAGTATATGATGAGATGGCTCATTGAGGTGTGCTTCCTTGTTTCTCTTGTCTGTTTTGTTTATTTTTGTACCAACTATGAGCAATTAAGAGGAATCCGATTAAATCTAACAGTAATACTTGAAATGAGGCTTATTTTAATATTGTTGTTTACATTTAATATACTGATGGTGAATCGTTAGCTTAGATGGCTGGTATGTAAAAAACGAAAATGAAAATGATGCTTGTGATATACCAAATGGTGAAGGTAACTGCCAGTTTGGCACCACATAGAGAAAGAGAGATACACAAAATTAGTTGAATGACCAATGACTCTGTCAGTGTTTTTTAACTATTAATGGTAACATATTGTATGTCAAGGTACAGCAAGGAATACTATGTTTTTGCTAGGTTTAAGTATTTAAGGGTTTATACATTTCTTTTTCAGGTATTCTCACTGAACTTGAATGAGCTCACAGACACACTAAAAACCTGCTTGCTTAACAGAACAGCAGAAGGGCAAACCAGATATTTTAATAACATTCTTGCACAGACAAAAAGGAGTTGAGGGACAACAAACATGGCTAACAAACAGATCAGGTAAGCATAACTAGCTGTTGTCTCATTATGTAAAGTATTTGGACTGTATGTGACAAGAAAATAAAAAACTTTCTTGATGCATCTCTCTATTATGCTTTCATCTCTTATACTGTTATGGCTAAAACATTTAGAGAAACATTTTTTGTTGCTGTTAAACATATAAAGCAGAAGACAGTACATTTGAATTATTCTCTTCATATATCAGCTTTTTAGCTTACTGGAGGTCAAATTGCAAGGTCAGCCGTGGTTCATCACTACTGGGGGACCACTAAGGCACCTCAGCAGAGCATATCTAGACTATTAATCTTCCCTTTCACTTTGTTCTTTTGTTTCAAGTTTGCCTGCTAAGTTAATAAATGGGGGTATTGCTGGCCTGATTGGTGTCACCTGTGTGTTTCCAATTGACCTGGCCAAGACTCGCTTGCAGAACCAGCAGAATGGCTCTCGCCTCTACACCAGCATGTATGTATGGGCAAAGCATTGTATTTCTGTTAAAGGACAGTAAGAGTTATGTTGTCAGTACATACATAGTGATGTGAGATCACTTGTCTGATTGTCTTTAGATGTAATATAAACATAAATTAACATTAAACAAATTTCTTGTCCATTTGTAATTTATAACTATAAATTTTTATAAATGGCTATCTCTTATTTCCTCCATCACAGCTTTTATTAAAATGTGTTGCAGGCCTGAAATGCTGAAATTGATTGTGAATGAAAGACAGTAATAACATGTTCATAGTATTCACAATATAAAACAGATATGATTCCCAACAATATCAAAGTCTAAAGTGGCCATAAAATGGTCATGGTTTCTGAGTGACAAAGATATGTCTGTCTCTCACAGTAGAAACAGCAACACTAGTAAATCACAAGAAGCTGTGAACTAAGGCTTCCAGGCAAGGCTTTTAGCTCTGTTCTACACGTTGAAGTTCTTCAAAGCCCAGCTGTCTTTTGACATAGCAAGTAGTAGTTCATAAAGAAGGCGTACTTTCCCATGTCTGTGTGAAAGCAGATATTGTGTATCTCTCCCTAATTGTGCTCATAAAAATTGGTTATAAAGCCAAATTAGCATACAGTTTGAGTGACACTTTGCATTTTCTGTTAATTCTATCAATTATATGCCCTTTCTGTTTGTGTAGGTCAGATTGCCTTATTAAAACCATTCGCTCAGAAGGATACTTCGGGATGTACAGAGGTGTGTGTTTCTTGAGATTCACATTCTGAATTCTGTAATCTATGAACTTCAAGCTAACATGATTGGATTTTTACGGGACTGTAAAAATGTTTTCTCTCTATGTGCAGGTGCAGCAGTGAACTTAACTCTAGTTACACCAGAGAAAGCCATAAAGCTGGCAGCCAATGATTTCTTCAGATTTCACCTCTCCAAGGATGGGTGTGACATACACACACACACACGCACAAGCACAAACACACTCACACACAGGGACACACACGTATGTCTGACTATCTTTGTGAGGACTTAACATAATGATTACTGCAATTAATGAATGCTACACCTACACCCTAACCTTAACCTCAGTAACCTAAAGCAAATTTTTTGACTCTTTTGGTTATTTAAAAGAAATTTGCAGTTTCTGTAAACAAGCAGTTTACATCATGCAGGCCAGCAAAATATCTCACTATCCAAGTGGGTCCAAATTAGGTCCCCACAATTTAATATAAACATGACCTCCCCCCACAGACACAGCGCAACTGTCCTTGTGCCGTTCCATAAACGCACCACCTTGAGATTCACATTAGCGTTCACGGGTGTATTTACTCAAACTCAAGCATGCACAAGAAAGAATGGAGTACAATGTAAACAATGCAGTCATCATACACATATGCTTGCAATTGTAAATGCCTATATTGTGGTACACCTGGACTCCTGTTTATAAGGAAAGGCATCCTTTTACAAACAATGGGCAGCCTTGAATGCCTCTGATTAATATTAAACACAGGCAGTTCTATAAAGAACTACCAAGAAGTCCCTGGTCAAATGACAACCCACACAACCTTCACTGGCCAGGCTGCACGTTTGTGACCACACATCTCTATGGTGACCAGAAATGGTGCCTGTGAATAATTGACCATGCACAGTGTGAATTATTAATTCATGTGTATTTGTGCACATTCCTTGTGTGTTTCTTCATGTGTGCACGTACCAGCTTGTGTATATGAGCCAGTGTGTATTATTCTTATGTATTTGTTAAACCTAAGGTAACAATTTTGTTAAATAGCATTGTGTTGGAAGGTTTTTCTGTGTTGCTTTGTGCTTATCTGTTTCTCACAAGTATTGACTTACTAACTCAGGGATGCCAGAGGCTAGAGGCTAGCCACATGAGCAATTGTGAGAAGTGGCATTGAACCTATTGAAATAAGCTATGTAAGCTTTTCTAAAGATGAATGTAGATTTTATTGCATCTTGTTCTTGGATGTTACAATTTTGCATATCCAAACATAGAAGATCACATCACAACACAGAACAGGGCATCACTGCATTATTACATCTATGTCCTGAAAATATGAAGTGTGACTACCTGTTTCATGTTATTCTTGAGGTCAAACTGTCTGTGGTATGTGGAAATGAAGTACAGTGAAAAACCCACTGAGATAGTATTGTGCTTTGTTTTTGTTTTTTTTTTCCTGGGAGGTTAGTATAACAAGTTGTGTAACTGTTTTTGATGTCTTGCACCAGAATAATTAGAACATGTTTTAGTGTGGTTATTTACTGAAAGTGACAACTTTGTAGCAGTTATAGATTATACACAACTGACAACTTACATTCTATCCCAAATATGCTATCTATTTCAGGCAAAAGCTAACACTCTTCAAAGAAATGCTGGCAGGTTGTGGTGCAGGTACATGTCAGGTCAGTTCATAAATACTTTCATGCCTAAATGTCTGACCAGCTATTCTCACTTAGTGTTTCACTCAAACATATGATATGATCTGTAATGTGATCCAGGCTTACATTTTACACTTCTTGTATGATTGTGACAAAGATTTGCTTTTGTTCATTTTTCTTGCTTTGCTAAATATTGTTGACATAATAAATGATACTCAGTATATCTGCCCAGCTGATGTACAGAATTTCCATGCAAAAATGTTACTGTAAGATGAATTTGAGCAATATCAAAATCCAGTGTGCAAACGTAGATTGTTCAGCAAAGGTAACATCATCAGTTGCAGCTTTTGCTGCGACTACTTTATTATCTAAATGTACTAAATGTACGTATCTAAAGTAGACAACAATACACACAAACTTGGAAAAAAAAATTTTTTATAGATCAAATGTTTGGATTGTCATCTGTGATAACAGAAATTAGTCATTTTGATAATGAGTTATGATAATAAAATACTCCTACCATGTGATAATGACCTAGTGAGCACTCAATCTTAGAGACAGTTAATCATAAACTCACCACAGTAGGGATACAATACTGAAGTACTCAGTTAGTAGATCACTCTTTCAAATGCTGACACATTGCTCAAGTGTCACTGTCCCATTGGGAAAGTGATCCTAGATCATGTCTGTGTCTAGATTACTGTCTCCCTGTAGGTCCTTGTCTATTGTTGAATCTTATCTGTGCTTTTGGCTCTTCTCACTGACATTCCCATATACTTTAGAAGGATTTTGACTAGAATGAGTTTAAATAATGGCATTTTGGTGTACATAATTTGGTTTTACGATAAATTAATCTTATGATGGATTTGGAACATTAATTAATTAATTTGGGTGCACCTGTGGTATAAATGACTACAAGTTGTCCTGTTACTTGTTTCATTACACCAATTTATGGTTCTCAGCTAACACATTAATTGCCAGCTATGGGTTATGAGCTAAGTAATCACTTCCAAATAATGATTCAAAACTTAAAACTGTGAATATGAACATATAAAATGTACTTACATAAAATACAGTAGGATCAAGTCAGGGCAGCTACTGTGCAAATACAGTCGATTACGGTTAATCGGATCACATCGGGACGTAATTGTTTTGGTTCTTATAACTGGCTGGTGTGATTAAGCACTAGGGAGAGATACTTAATATCTGCTTTCACATAGACATGGGAAGGAAATTCTTCTTTATGAACTACTACATGCTGTCATAAGACAGCTGAGCTTTGAAGAACTTCAATGTATAGAACAGAGCTAAAAGCCTTGCCTGGAAGCCTTAGTTCACAGCTTCTTGTGATTTACTACTGTTGCTGTCGCTACTGTGAGAGATAGACATATTATGAACCTGACAGTGTGTTTTTTATTAAAACTTAGGTGTTCTGATGGTAATTGATGTTTCTTTCTCTCTCTTTTCTGACTAACAGGTCATTGTTACAACACCAATGGAGATGCTAAAAATCCAGCTGCAAGATGCAGGAAGGATTGGTGAGATTTGATCAAATCCAAATAACAGGGACTCTTATTTCATTTAAAATGCTAAGGAGCACTTTAGCATAAGGTGTCTGAACCATTGAACTTTGGTGCACACCAAAGTTCACTCAGATGCCACTCAGATGCTTACAGGTCACTGCACAATCATTGCAATGGTAAATCCCTGGTAAAGATGGGTAAACAGGGTTATATGCACTGCTCAGAAAAATTAGGGGATATTAAATATTTAAATGTCCACTGTGACCAGTATAAATGTTGGGTGTAAAGGCAGGAATAACCCTAGATGGGACTCCAATCCATCGTAGGGCACACACATGCACACAGTCATCACTGAGGGCCACTTTAGAGACACCAATTAATCTAACACCCATGTCTTTGGACTGTGGGAGGAAACCAGAGTACCTGGAGTAAACCCACACAGACACAGGGAGAGCATGCAGACTCCACTCTGGGATTGAAACTGGGACCTTCCTGCTGTGAGGCAGCAAAAGAGAAATATATTACCTTTAATTAAAGAATATTGTGTCTGAGGAAAGAAATCTCAGTACATAAATAAATAAATAAATATCAATAAATAAATATTTTAGACAAATTCATGTGCCACACCTGCATTTAGAACTTATGAAGACTACAGAGCAGAGAGTTTGAGCTCATTCCTCCATACTGAATGTTCCCAGATCTTCCAGGGTCCCAGGTGCTCAGTTATGCACTCACCCTCAGATGACCCTGGCAGAGGCAGAAGCTTTATTTTGTATTCAGTAAACCATTTTATTGTCGATATAAACATGTGTTTTTGATTTTTGTCCTTCTGGAAGATCGCGTGTTTCTTGGCAGAGGCAGACAGGTTTTGATTTAAAATACCTTGGTATTTCCATGATGCATGTAGCCTAATAAGGTTTCCAGGACCTTTGGAAGAAGAACCTACCCCTAACATCATAGACCTTCCCCCACACAAAGAACCATACCCACAATAATGAGCATCAGGTTATTTTCAGTGTAGTATTTGTTTTTTTTACGCCAAAAATCTTTATTTGACCATAGAACACTGTTTAACCCAAAGTGGTTGAGACAAAAGAGATACGGTTCAATAAAAAAAGAAGAGATAATCTGTAATAGAAAGGTAATCGTGCGAGGCCAAAGTGAAAAGTAAATTTTCAGACAATAGTACACTGCCCTCGTGTGGTCAACATCACATTTAACACGACATTAAGGTGTTCAAATGAGGTAGATTTAATCATCTAGATTTACCTGCTTTACCTGAGGTGTGTCAAACGTAATATTAAATGTAGTAAGATAATGTTAATATACACTGCTCACAATAATTTCAAAATAATTACGAACCAATAAAAAAGATGCATTTGATATTTTTTTATTTAATCAAGACCATCAGAAAAACAAACAAGTCAAAGAACGTTATTCTCATTTATGCAAATGAGATGCAAAAACAACGTTTATTTAATTGGTGAAAATGCACTATATAAAAGGCTGAGGGTGCTGGAGTATTCTACCTGATTCTGAAAATGCACATCCTGTAATTTGCCAGCCCTTGACATTCCAACACAATTTGCCTAAATGTGAAGCTTGGAAAGTCATAGGATGTCTTAAAGCTACTGAAACACAGACAACAGTGTCAACCATCGCTCTCAGTGTGTTTTGGCAGTCTTGGGTGACCATACACAACAGTCAATGTGTGATACTCTTATCCAGTTTAACATGCTTCTGGTAATCCCCATGAATACATAACTTTCTACTTAATCACCATAGTTGAGTTTGCATCTCATTTGTGTTATGAAACATTTCCTTTGATTTAATTTTCAAATAATTGTTTAATTAAATAAAATCAAATGCTTTTTTATCACTACATATTAATTTTGAGACATTTCCTAATTTATGATGAACATTGTAAGACAGTAATGGTAATGTAGGTGATGCACTAATTGATGTGTGTGTGCGTGTGTGTGTGTGTGTGTGTGTGTGTGTGTGTGTGTGTGTTTGTATAGCTGCTCAGAGAAAGTTAATGCCGCAGACAGTGACCCCTGGTGGCCCAGTGGAGGTGAAAAGTCCAACTGCTATGCAGCTCACACGCCAACTACTAAGAGAAAAGGGAATTGCTGGACTCTATAAAGGACTTGGAGCAACGCTGCTCAGGTATTACATACACATACAAAGCCTGGGTTGTACACTCGCTAAACTTCATTGGGAATATAGTCACACGTTTAACCAATTATCTTCTCAGCCAGACATGTCAGAAGTGCAGTGCATAAAATCATGCAGATATAATCCAGCAGCTTCAGGCGATGCTCTCATTAACCATCAGAATAGGGAAACGTGATCTCAGATTTTTTGACAGCAGGATGATTGTTTGTGTTAGGCGAGCTGGTTTGATTGTTGCTGCTTTTATTGGATTTTCATGCACAACCGTGATAAAGGAAAACATCTAAACATCAGCAGTTCTGTGGCTAGAAAGGGATCCGTGGAAAATGACCAGACTGATTTGAGCTGACAAAAAAGTAAGGTATTTCAGCTAGTCTGTACAACTGGGGTGAGCTGACAAGCAGCTCAGAATGCACTACACATCAAACCTTGCGGCAGACAGGTTACAAAAGCTACTAAGGACAGTGTAGGGTTCTACTTTTCTTAGACAAGAACAGAAAGTTAAGGCTGTTTTGGTCACAATTTACCAAAACTGGACAGTTAAAAACTAAAATATATAGCTTGGTCTGAATTATAATATTGATTATTTCAGACTGACAACTATCATACAGTAATATCCTGCTGAGGTAACACTGCAGTAATATACAGGGGGGTACAGGGGAGTAATATACAGGGGGGTTAGACAATAAAACTGAAACACCTGTCATCTTAGTGTGGGAGGTTTGTGATGTATCAAGAGCCACAGTATCCAGGGT
>JAVSBV010000029.1:364848-406702 GCA_033117975.1 Parotocinclus spilosoma | reverse complement strand
TTCTTATTATACGGCGTGGGGATATATTTATCCCGCATTCTGGGTCCGGTCAAAAACACCACCACTGATCGTAACAAACAGTAGAAACTTTTGTGTGTTTGTGCATGCACATATTTATCTTTGCACTTGCTTTCACTTAATTATTTTTTTTATTGATTATGTGAATTGCCATCTCACTTTCTTATACTCACACACACAAGCAAGGATGCATACACACACAATATAAACCATACACTTTATTCTTATTTTCAAAAGATCCCTAGAAATATTCGTTTTTTTATATCCATGACTCACATTTGACACTTGATTGCTCTTGCTCTCCCTCGCTCTCTCATGCTAACACGCTATTCCTCCAAACCTCTCTCTCTCTTTCCCCATGTTATATTACATGCTGCTTCAAGCCTCTACCCCTTTACTCAGGATTTCTCTGTCTGTTGTCCCATTACTCATTCTCTCCTAAAAAAATATAAGTGTATCATGATGTTAGATGATAGATGAGTTGCCCTTAAAAGCGTGTTATTGCCTGTATCTAACCAAGACTGTTCTGCATTGCCAAGAACCAAAGTAAGTATAGCCAGCATATTTGTATGTGAATATTTGTGAACAGACGTTCAGGTGCTTTTAAATACAGATAATGTGTCTTTATATTTTGTGTCCAAGCATTGAAAAACAATTTACAATAACAAACTGTGTGGACATTATTAATATAGTCCGATTATGGTTTTACATTGATATTAATTTGTTTCTTATAGATTGTATAGACTATAACGGGTAAAATGCTATACCATGAATACGTTTGTTAATGTATTTGAACAACTCTGAACAAATGTAGCGTTAACATGTGTAATCTGCAACTACACAAGGTCTGATTGCTTGTCAGTGTCTTGCGGGTGCTGTACCTAATATATCATGACGTAATATATTTACAACATACAAGTTGTAAATATACAGAATGATATGTGTTGCAATAAAATATAACATGTCAGTAAAGAATACTGAAATTACTTTGATCAAGTCTAAACTGTTTTAAGTGAAAGGTCTAAGAGAGCATCAAGTGAGCCTGACCTTCCTACTATTATGTCCTTTACTGATAATTACTGGCATATTTGTGTTATCAGGAGTAAGTGCTGGGCATTTGTATTGTTCAATCCTAAAAACATTGCTCATATTGCTCCACCTACCCCCACCTTTATTTTTACTTTGCTTGATAATAGCAAATTGAGGTTTACAGTATTACACATATAATAAAAAGTGCATATCATTGTGGTACTGTTATGGCAGTGGTTGCAAGGTATCTGGCAGTGTAGAGACTTTTGTAGTCAACACCATTGTACAAGTTTGGAGTACAATATACATGTACTGATGTTGTGTTTGATCTTTGATATTTGGGTAGTGCAGTTTGCTATAGTGTGATTATTTTTGGACAGTGACAGTTTTCATCCTATGCTCATGTGGATACACACATCAACAGACATATACAGAATTTAAAATACAGTAGTGCAAAAATGCATTAATACATTTCAGTAAGTATCAGTCAGCATATACTGAATCAGTTTGTTCAAATTTTTGGTTGTTTTTTATATACATCAAATATTTTAGAGCTGTACATTGTATCCATATGAAACAGTAATTTCGACTTGGCAGTCCTGAAAAAAAACCCCAGATAATTCCTTTTTAAAGTGATTATGTTTAATAAAAACTTCTAGTGTTCCAGGTAGTTTCAGTGGGTGTCTTTGCAAAGCATGGTATGGTTAGCTAGATTGTTAGTGTACAAATGAATGCAGGTTGATGTTTAATCATCAAGAACCCATGATTTTAATATGGTTTAAGTTGCACTATGAGCTGTAGTTATAGATATTCGTAGTTATTGTAGCGTGCTTTATTGGTGTGTGTATGTGTGCGCGCATGTGTACTGTCCCTTCTAGCTGTAACTGACTCATCAGTATGTGACATTTCGTGTTCTGACTGCCATCTCCTTGTATGCTCTGCTGTATGTTCTGATGCTGTGTGCATCGAAGTGTACAATTACATGAAAAAATGTTGTCCCTTTGCTGCCTAAAGCATTCCATTGCAGGGCAAATTGCACTCACTGTCTCCTGTTGGGACACTTTATGACACTTGATGTAACGAATGTTGTTGTAATGAAGGAAAAAAAAAACTTGAGAACAGTGCAGACACAGTACCAACACGGCTAGTGGCAGAGATCATTCCAAGACTGCAATTAATATCTCTGGAGCTGAGAGGGGACAGACTCTGTTCTGTTTAACTATTTTACTTTATTCCTGTTCCTCTTTTGTTTCAAAGTAAATGCATGGATACATATATGAAGCGGGTTTTATTGGACGCCAAAAGTGGAGCGATTGTATGAATACACTCAAGTGCTCTCAGTCTCTTACACACTTACAGCTGCACACCCACGGATATAAACACACACAATGAGTCATGAACAGAATCAGCGCTTGTGTCCTTGCTGCTGGAGATCCTGGCGGCAACGTCAGCGCTCCACCAATTACAGAGCTCAGTTTGTACCACAGCCGGTCTGTTGAGAAAGCTGCTCATAGCCATACAGAAAAAACTACCCAGTGCAGTCTATGCACTATGCACAATTGTACTATGCTTTAACCCAAAACTAAGTCCAATTTGACCTTCAGGTTGAACATTGTCAGAATAGTTTTACAGGGTCCCAAGCCTAAACTCCTCATGAGCAAGCCTAAGATGACAGAGGGAAAATAAATACTATATTTTGGACTACAGCAGCCCAGGGCTGAACCAGCAGTGTATACTGAGAGATAAAAATTCAATCCAGAAATAAAATACAAACAGGTAACCATTAACTATAAGTATGGGATATTTGCAGTGAAAAAGCCCTACGAAATTATTGATGGGTGAAACATGTGATGGTGGTACTGTTTTATTAGTTCTATGACTTGGAGCTATGATTTGAAGTTTTATGCTTTTATTAGTTCTTCCCTGGAGCACATCTGTATTGTTGATCTTGCTCTAGATATATGGAGAGATGGAGAATGGTAGTCTCATCTCCATAAGAGTACCATTCTCCATCTCTCCATATATCTATAGCAAGATCAACAATAGAACAGCTGTGTTCCTAATGAAGAAGAATATGTGACCACTGAGTGCTTAGAAATGCTTAGACATCAAACATACTGTCTCGCTTCTTCTCTCTTCTCTTAGTGTCTGTGTACTGAGTGCACACCTCAGTGCCACAGCCGTGAAGTGATGAAGTTAAATTGACTATTTGGGTGTAAATATGTGTGCGCCTTAATTACAACCATGAGATTTTAGCAATCAGCAACATAGACAAGGAGGGCTGCAGGGAGAGGTACAAAAGGAAGAGAGAGAGGCCTATAATATATTTCATGCAAACCTGGAGAAGGCACTCCAAAGCTATGTTTCTCATATAAGCTTAATTAGAAGGTTGGCAATGACCTTTATCTCTCTTGATTTTTTTCACACATTCTATCTTTCTGTTTCCAGGGAAAAAGAAATAAACCAGGAGTTGAGTCAGTGGACACTCCAGATTCTGCTCGAAGCAGAGGAGAGAAGAAAGCCATCAAGTAGGTGGAGGATCTTACACATGCTCCCTGTTCATCCTTCTTTCTTTATTTCTCCCTGTGCCCTTCTTTCTCTTTCTCCCTCTCTCCTTCCCTCTCTCTTACTCCCTCCACCCCCCATTCCCTTCTCTCTCTCTCTCTCTCTCTCTCTCTCTCTGTCCCCATCTCGCTCTTATATCTAAAGATAAGTTTTTTATTCTGTTCAAATGGTATGTTTTTCTGTGTTAGTACCGCAACAGATGACTAACAGATTGTAACTTAACTGTGGCCATGTGACTGGAACTATAAGTCCTTTACTTTATTTGCTTTGGTCTCTTCCATCTTTTCTATTGTCGTTTGTTATTGTCCCTTTTGGTTATATAAGGGTATTACAGTTTATCTGTGGTATGGCTTGAGTGTCATAGATCTTAAAAATATATCGGCTTGCTCTATGCAACGGAAACCTCGCCTGCATTCGTATTTATTGAGGACCGTCTTTTCCATTATGCATAATTCCGTTTCTTTGAATGATAGCATCTCCGAATACAGTCAGTAGAGCTTAAGTGCATTTGATAGCAGTGTATTGGCCACAGTAAACGGCACACTCAGTAAATGAATCTGTTCTCAATAGAGGGTTTTGCTTTTGAGTGTGTGTGCTTGGCACTGTTAAGTGCTGTCTGTAAGTGAGAGTTAAGTGGGGTGGGTGCATCGTGTTGGCGCACAGCTGTTGTTGTTAGTAGAAGATGGTAAGGCAATTGCTGTTTCCTTTTTCATGCTTCTGGAGAGCTTGTTTGATCCCTCAATCATGGCTCATGTAAAATGGAAAAAGGATAAGTTGACTCCATAAGACAGCTGTGCTCCCAGAATTATAATAGGGCATCCACGTTTGTCTGTTTGCAGGTGGTGCATTTTTCTACACTTTTTGGGGTTAAATCTTAGAACAGTTATTTTAATCTTATTATTTGTTTTGCTGAGAATGATGATGATGATGATGAGAAACCTGCTTGTTCATTTTATGCTCTCAGTCTCTGTGGATATGTTTTCTGACTTTTTCTCCCTTGTGTATTTAGGTGTTATGCGCTGTTGCTGTATACTGCCTGGACTCCTTATCTTTTGCTTATTGTCTGTTTCTTTGCCTTTGTTATTAACTCTGTTTTCTTTTCAGCACAGGATAATTTCAGTATGTTGGTGAATGCTTTGTATTCTACAGTTTACATGTACATTTAATGTGTGCTTAAGAGTTTGCATACAAACAGCACCACTTTGCTCACATCTATATAATTCTGGATTTTTGTTTCACATTATTTTGTGTCTCTGTGGTTATTTTACAATTTAAAAACCAGCAGTAATGACATTAATTTTCTGCGTTCTCTTCAAATTCATCCACAATTGCTTTATTCCAATGATTCTTGATTTTAAACCACTTTTCTAGTAGCTTTTTAAATGAAGTTGAAGACTGCACCTCCATGGGTCCACTGCCATGGAGCCACTAATCTACCTCCATATTTAGCTATGTCCCTTTTAACATGCTGTTTTTATCAGACGAGCCTTTGGGGTTTGTGAAGCCTGGGTAATAGTACAGTGCTTCCTACTACTTACAGCCAGGTGGACAGACAGGTGACAAACACGTGGACGGATGTGCTGTGTCTCATGAATGTGTGTCTCTTTTTGGCCTTTAGTGATCTAGACAGAGACTTTTGGAATAACAATGACAGCAATTCAGAGCAGCAGCGGTGGAGCTCCTACCCGCCTAAGGAATTTGTACTAAACATTTCTCCCTATGCCCCATATGGAGACCCTCGCCTCACACTCAAGTGAGTCTCTGTCCAGGCTGGTAAGAGACCCCAACCCTTACCCAACTGTCCTTTCCCCACCTATCCCTGATCCTAGGCAAGGCTGTAGTGTACTAATAAGGAGGCCATATTTAATTTATTTATGTAGGGTTGCATACAGCCACCCATCATTTTATATACCATGCATTGGAACATTCAAATCAAAATGAGATAGGATGTGACACAACATTTTTTTTTTACAAAATATTGTACATTTTTACTATATTCAGTTCATTTTTGTTCATTCCAGCTGGGCAATTTAAGTGGCATGCACAAATGACATGTACACAAAATCCATTACACACAAATAAGCCAAAACATTATAACCACCTGGGATGATTTTTTTTTTCCCATTGCATCTTTATATCTCTACCCATAGTGCATCAATTTACTTTCCCAGGTTATTACAAGCAATCTTATGACTTTTTTGTAATAAAATAATATAACACAGTACAGTAATCAAATTACAGTTATTGATTTATTCAATACTTGTTACTTCTGAAAAGTTATTCTTATTACCAAAGACCTTCCAACAAACTAAATTAACTGTTTAATAGCCGTTTAGTGCCTGTCTATTTTATTTTCGCATTGCTATATGACTAGAGGTTGCCAGGAGCTTTGAATCACTTGAATGATTACTTTTTTGATTAGTACCACAACATTGTGTTTACATCCCAAATAGTTCATGATTTAAAAGACCACCAAACTTATCAGACCAGTTAACCTACATCCATTGCTCCAAGAGCCAGTTCAGACACACTTGCCCAGGGGAGGCAGTTTCAGTGATGGACAGGAGACAGCATGGTTATCATTCGGACAGTCCAATATTCAGTATGGTCTGATGCACTTTATGTTGTGAGACATTTCTCATGAAACGATCATAAAAAATTTTGTGACTGCTGATATTGTAGCTCTAGTTGGTTCAGGATAGGCAGGACATTGTTTGTTGATCTTTAGCATCAATTATCTTCGGTCACCTTATTATTTGTCACTGGTTCCTTCCTGATTTGTTCCTTCCTGCTACTCATTTTTCACTGGGAGCACCTCACAAACCTTGTCGTTTTGTACACTTGTGTGTCAAGTCACATAAGTGTAAACCAGTTTACCAGCTGTGGAAATTGACAGATCAACGTTAGTAGAAAAACGTCAGTATTTTATCTGTGAGTGGTTACAATGTTTTGGCTCAACAGCGTATTTAAAAGAAAAAAAGAAGTTACCATAATAGTTTTAAAAAATGGCATTTTCAAATTGTGAATAACTGCTCAATTTGTGAGCATGCATTTCTGTTCAGTTTAAAACATTTAAAAGAAAGCTATGACACCTTTTAGAGCTGGAATTGTGTATGCACGTTCTGTTTGCGAGGAAGTTGTAATTGTGTGCAACACACATTCAGGATGAAACAGTGCACATCATGCTGTGTTTAGATTTCAGTTCGGTGTAAATGCAGTCCGTCCAGAGAAGTCTCACTTGGGAACTGAGGATATTGTCCTTGGTGAGTACATGAGTACTTTGCATTATGCCACGGAATCGTGAAAGTAACTATTTGCACAGAAATTTACGTGCCTCCGATAAACGTGTAAATGTACCTCCCAAAAAGTTTCCGCTGCATATAAATTTGAAAACTTGTATGGAAAAAAATTGATTGCATTTTATCCACTTTGTAAAATTGCACGTTTTGCATCGGCACCAAATGTAAATGAAGCCAATATTATGCCTTCCTGATAAAGAAAAATACTTTATGAAAACCACTTTAAGTAACTATTTTGTTAATAATGCATCTATAAAGCACGCTGTGTGTCAAGACCAAATGAACGTTCTGCTGCATTCTGCATGGTGGATAGTATTATGCTAGCTTGTTTTAGCTATGCACTCTGATACTCCTGTAGTTATTGTTTTTCAACATGTAATTACTGACTAAATAAAACTAAATAAAGCATGTCATTCAGTTTCCTCTCTGTTAGCCATCTTGGAGCACAGCTTTGAAATTCAGTGTGGTTCAACAAACTCATAAAGCCCAGAGGATATTACTGCATCTTCTTAATTTGCTCAGATGATGACAGAAGAGGAGCTGCATGTAAGTGCCCCTTGTTCTCTACAGCCCTGCCAGGCTTCCTTGTCTGTATACTTCAGACTTACACCCTTCTTTCCCATGGGGTGTTACCATGGAGAGGGACAACCCTTACTGAGGTGCACCTCTAATGAATGAGTTTACACTGACAGAAGTATTCCATTAGGACAGCTTGTGTTTATTTTGTCTTTCCTTCCCTTGATCCATCCCACTGAGAATTGACCATGGTGGTGATGGTCTGCCATGGCTCCTCCTTTCTTGCACTGGCTCTGCCATGGTTACCCCTGGCCTTTTTCCCTTTACCAGTTGTACCTGTGTGCTGTTTGAGATGTCACACTGTGTGGTGCATTGTATAAATACACTGTGAGCTCTACTTATTTTGCTTGCGTTTTAATTAGCAAATTGCTGTTTTTTCCTAATCCCTATGGCCATGTTTACGCTCAGGTTTTTTGTGTGTGTGTTTATTCGCTTTGACATAGTCAGCTTGTACCTGGTTCTTGGTCACTCAAAGCTTGTTAGTTTGGTATTTCCTACTCCCATTCTTTGCCTTCTCCCCAGCTGTACATAAGGAGTTGAACTCACACCCACTTCATTCAGCCCGATTTCACTCGGATCCTGTGGCTTTCTTTATGACTAACTAAACTATGATTTCACACATATTGTTACAGGGTGTATCTGACTTTTAGAGAATGGTGCAACATAAGACTTAGACAGCCGGAGCTTCCATAAATTAAAGGACATATGCCTGGTGCGGAAGCTTCTCTCATTTTTCTCAGTGGGTCCTTCCAATACTTTGTTCTTATAAATGACTGTGTTCTTTTAAATGCCCAGGAGAAAGTGGAGTCAGGTGGAATAAAAAGGTGTGAGGTTAGTCTGGACTACAGTGTGAGAGCTGTGGACTCAAGCAAAATCAAGACAACTGACAACAGATTAATTTTGCCATATAATAGAACAGCTCATGAATCACGCACATAAAATAGTCAAGATATAAAACCATCAATTGTTTCTGGTGCATTTAACCATTAATTATTATTCATAGTTTTAGCTGCCCTATATTGAAGAGAAGCGAAAGGAGGTCGTAAGGTATCAGCTTTATGCAGTCCTTTATTTATCTTGGCCAGCTCTTAGATCAATACTTAATGTGTACTATGGGCTGTGGTGTTGTTTGCTTTTAAATAAGTGGTGTATAAAGTTGACCCTTTTAACATTGTCCAACAGTGTTTTTAACGGTTATGGTAAACTATTGCTTAAACCTGGTTTTGCTCTGGTCTGCAGCTTTCACTCTGTTCGGAAGCTAATTGTATTTGCTACTATAATGTTGCTGTTGTTTGTGGGATGATGTTGCATTATTAGTGTTTCTTTCTGTGCAGTTTATGACAAGGGTGCCCAAATGGTGCCTACACAATGACCTTCATATGGTTAAATAACGAATGACCAATTACACTGACTACAAATCTTGAGCCATTTAAGGTTATTTTCCATGCATAACGAACCTTTATGCTTGCAATTGGGACAATGACTCGTAATACTAGAAAACTTGTACTGAGTGTAAAAAAGCATATCTGCAGCATCACCAGGGGGTGCTGGTGTGCAAGCTTTTATGCCATTCATAACGTCAAGTATAATCCCGGCAGAGGACACAGTTGGCCCCCAGTATTCGCGGGTTTCACTCTCAATTTTTCGGATTTGTCATTTTTGTTTGTTTTGCTCCCACTTCTTGAAAAATCGCAGATTACATGTATAAAAATGTAAAGAGTTTAACGGTAATCCCTAGCATTCCGCACATGCGCTCTCTCTCTCTCTCTCTCTCTCTCTCCTCTCTTACTCACTAACGCACGCACACACACGCGCACACACATAACCACACACAGCCAAGCCTTCACTCTCTGATGCTCCCTTTCACCTGTTTACTATAACAATGCTGCACAGATGTTTCAATTTCACTCATCACTCTGTCACCTATTAGGTCTGCACCTTCTAATTTCCACCAGTGTCCTTGCAAAGTCACATATTGTTTGTGTTTCTGAGCATCTCTCTGGCTGAGTTTAATCTCCTCCTTGTTATCCGCTTTATGTCCTTAGTCCTTTATCATTGTCTGGCCCTTTGGATTTTGCCTTGGTTCTACACTCTCTGGTAATCGGACTCTGGACTGTATCATTAGGCGGATTCATGCTTGCCCTTGCCTGCTTTGAGTTTCTATTTATATAATAAACCCTTTGAACTTGAAGCTGTCTCATCATGCCTCTGGTTGAGCATTACACAAGTCATACCTACATAAAATATGTTTTGTTCCTTTATTTCACTACCTTAAATATACATTATATCATATGATATTTTGTATTATAAAATGTTTCATTTTGTAAAACTGCTTTCAACTAGACGTTTACATCTTATATATTTATACACTTTATATATATCGTATCTAGTGTCTTATATATTCAACAAAATGGGTCCAACCCCTGCAAATCCTGAGGGCCAGCTGTACATTTGAACACTAGTCAGTGTATCACATGCATGACATATATCCACAGTTTTCTGAGCAAAGGACATCATACTTCTCATACACCCGGTTCCATTGGTGCGATCCCATGGCATTACCAGAGCAGTACGACCTAATATTACTCTTATTTGTCTTTATGGTGACACAGCTACAAATATACATGCATTTGAAGCCCCAGGAAGTTTCTTTTTTAACTCTGACTGGATGTTAGTTGCACTAGAATCATAATGCTCTACAGCTACTTGGTTCACCAATAGGTAAGAAATCTAAAGAAATCTGACTGTAGATGTAAATGAAAGGCACAGAGCAGTCAGGCTTTTGATGCATACTTTTGGAGAAAGGAAATCTAATCAGAGTGGCATTTATCCATATTATGCGCACACAATCGATGCAGTAACTTTAACTGTTCACTGTATTTTCCAACAAGATCCTTTTGATTCACCCATCTGCACACACAAAAATAGTGAGTCTGTATTTCTCCTGCTTTCAATCCCATTACTTGCTATAACCTCTCTTAATATTTCTTTACCTCTTTTTTACTGTACTTCCTCTGTCTGATCTCTCTCCCCCCCACCACATCCCCAGTGGTGCGGCGCCTGGGGGGCAGAAAGGGTCCCAGGGTGCTCGTAGGGGGGATGATGGGGGTCCTTCACGCAGTGACAGCGTGAAGAGCATGATGATGGGGGGGAGTAAAGCCAGCAGCTGGCAGGCAGCACAGGGCCGTGCATACTCTGAGGACCTGAAGAACGACAAGTGAGTAAAAAGGATGTGAGAGAAAACAGCAAGAATGTGAGAGAGTGTGAATGAGAAAGTATAGTTTAACACAAGTACATTTTTTTTTTAAGTTAGGAAAGGTAAGTAAATATAATATGTATCATTGATTAAATTCCTGAGAGAAAATGATAGAGAAACAGTTCACCAATGTGCACATACATTTTGTAAAACTATTTAATTGTATCTTTTTATGGGACAACACTAAATATTTGACACTTTGATTTGACAACAAAGACACTATGATACATTATAATTTAGTTTACAGCTTGAAAACAGTGTCAATTTGCTGTGCCCTTAAAAACACAACACACAGCCACTAATGTCTGGCAACAAAAGTGAGTAGACCCCTAAGTGAAAATGCCCAAATTGTGCCCAATTAGCCATTTTCCATCACCTGTATTAATTGTTGCTCTACATAAAGTTGGCCTAGGCAATACGAAGACTGTTAACCCTGAAAGTGGTTTAATAGGACAGGTTCCACTCAGAACAGACCTAACCAAGGTTGACCAAAGAAGTTGAGTGCACATGCTCGGCATCATATCCAGAGATGGCTTTTAAAAATAGATGTAGGAGTGCTGCCAGTATTGCTTTATAGGTTAAGTGTCCAGCCTGTCAGTGCTCAGATCATACGCCACACACTGTATCAAATTGGTCTGCATGGCTGTCATCACAGAAGGAAGCATCTTATAAAGATGCTGCACAAGAAAGCTTGCAAAGAGTTTGCTAAGGAGATTAGTAGACTAAGGGCATGGATTGCTGGAACCATGTGCTGTGGTCTGATGAGACCAAGATGAACTTATTTAGTTCAGATGGTTTCTGGCTTGTGTGTGGTGGCACCCAGGTGAGGAGTACAAAGACAAATGTGTCTTGCCACAGTCAACCATGGTGTTATGGTTTGGGGTTGCATGAGTACTGCTGGCAGTGGGTAGCTACTGTTCATTGAGGGAACCATGAATGCCAACATGTACTGTGATATACAGAAGCAGAGCATGATCCCCTACCTTCAGAAACTGGGCAACAGGACAGTATTTCAACCCCAAACACAGCTTCAAAACGACCACGGCTTTGCAAAAGAAACTGAGGGTAAAGGTCAAGCATGTCTTCATACCTAAACCCTTTCGAGCATCTGTGAGGTATTCTGAAATGAAAAGTCAAGGAGCACAAGGTCTCGATCATCCACAAGCTCTGTGATGTCGTTGTGGAGGAGTTTAAGACGATTCCAGTGACAACCTGTATAGTTCTAGTGAACTCCATGCACAAGAGAGTTAATACAGTGCTGAAATATAATGGTGGCCACACAAAATATTGAGAGTTTAGGCACAACTTGGCCATCTTCACTTTGAGGTGTACTCACTTTTGGTGCTTAGACATTCGTTTAATTTTGGCTGTGCATTGAGTTATTTTGAAGGCACAGAAAATGTACACTTATTCAAGCTGTAAATTGACTACTTTAAATTGTTTCAAAGTGTCATATATTTAGTATTGTCCCATGACACCCTAGTTACAAAAATGTTAGGGTTGTACTCACTTTTGTGAGATGCTGTATAGAGGATGTTCACCCATTCTTTTTACATGATAACAAATAAACAAATTCATGACATAAATGATTGTTTGTTTAAAGGCTGAACAAGAAGTGATGCTGACACAGTTGACTGGTGCAGTTCTAATGTAACAAATGATGATGACTGCCTAAAGAAAACTCCATTCCCCATGATATGGGTTTGCAAGCCAAGTTAAGGAGCAGGGGAGATAGTAATCATTACCTCAGTAGTCACCTGTGGACAGTTTTTTCATTCCATTTAAAATAGGGTTGGTGATTAAATCATGTTTCGGAACTTTTCTTCAAGAAAAGGATGTTAGCTTAATGACATGGCCAATAAACAGCGTGGATCTCAGTCCAAAATTCAAATTAATCCATGAAAATGTCCCATTTAACAAAGCTAATCTGCCTTTTATAAATGTTGGAACCAGCTTCATGTAGAATATCACAGAAGTAAATCCAAGTGAGGAACAGGTATTTTTGTTGATAATTCCATATTTTGTTTTTCATTTTCTTGATCTGGAAAAATATGTGATTAACCTAATTTCATAATTTAATTTTGTTGAGGTATGGCACTCAAAGCCAGAATGATCAGCTATTAAACAAAATGATTTATTGCCATATCTGTTATTTGTTTGTTTGCTACAAATTAGAAAGGCTGTGTGAACGTCCTCTGTTGAGATTCCATATTTTTGGCAGGGGTAACATAAGTGGAACAGCGTGTGTTTGAAAAGGTACTAATGGAAAATGTCTCTTTGGTCCATCGGATAATAGTAGAAGAGGCATTACTTCTCTCATATTTTACCACTCACACATATAAACCAACCACTTGAGCTCAATATCAGCCTGTTATGAAACAATACCGTGACAGTACAATCATTTTATTCCCATCTCATGTGCCTGACAATGGCTATGCTTATATAATGGACTATTTAATTCCCCTGTGAAGCACCAGCTGCTCTTTATTATGACAATTGTACCTGCCAGACACAAGAAGTTAGCAATGTCTGAAAATGAGTGACGTGGCTTTTACCTTATTTTATCTAATTGAAAATGTAGCTAGTAAGATCCCAGAACTTAAATACTGTATGCATTTGCCCTCAACACAGTTTGATAGTTATACGCCTCAAACTCACAATCAAATGGTTTGTATCTGGCCCATAAAGCTTATAAAGTCAATGTACAAACACACATGATTGAAAGCATACTAGTGAGCTAAAGGTAACAGAAGCAGATTAGCAGACAAATGCTACCATGCATAACAGTCACACTAATACTGTTATTTGGTAAATTTCTACATGCAGTGATGAAAATCCCTTATTCTCCATGCTTGTTAGGTCATGTAGTTTAGCTGAAGGTACGTAGCAGTCTTGGACAAGGAGATATCAATTAAACATTGTCATTAGAATTAGCTTATGGACAGACTATTCTCAGCTTGATCAGTTGGTGTTTGTTTTTAGTCTCTTTTCAAACCAGACATTTTCTTAAGGCAGCAGGATGTATAATATAAGGTTTAATCTGCATATCATTACAGCATTTTATTCTTTGTTGCTGCCACTTTAAGACAGCAGGAGTGGCTGTGATGGAGATTGCATATTTATGTTAAAAGACGTTTGTGTGAATTTTAAGAATATGTCATGCTAGGTGATAATTTGGGATTTTTTTATTGTGTGAAGAGTGATCTGAGAGTGATATTACCGACTGTGCGAGGTTGGAAAATATGAGGTCTGTGTTGAATAGCGGCAGTAGGGGAGAAAGAATATTTCTGTACTGGTTATGTTTAGACTTGCACTGGATGACGTCTGAGCTGTAGGTGTCACACACCAGGTGCTTATTCTAAAACTGGTTCTCACCCGCATCTCACACCTCTCTTCTAGCACCTCACTTTATCCTTTATGCATTCTCTCCATCCCACTTCCCTTCACTCTCACTGCATGCATACACTCCTCCCTTCCTTAGTTTTTTCTCTCTCCCTCTCTTTCTTCCCCTCTCACACCCCACTTCTTCACTCTGTAATTGGATTCTATTTTCAGGCAGCTATATGTGTCTGTCTCTTGTGTTTGTGTCTCACACCCGATTTTCTCTTTTCTTCCACTTGCACAAGGTCCCTCCATCTTTCTTTGTCTTGCTCTACCTTTACTGTCCTTGTGGTGGCCTCAATTGTGTCACAGCTTGTCAGCATTTAAGTCACTCCTGCCAGACACCGCTAAACTAGAAATACTACAAAACTATTAGTTTTGATGCATTTTCCACAGAGAACAAATAGTTAGAATGTACCTTCCATGCAGAGTTTGTGTACAGTCAGATGGTCTGATTTACAGCAGAGTGATGGGCAGTGGGTTGGTTGGTCAAAGAATACCTGAGCTGGCTATATGACAGCTTTTTCAGAGCTGCAGAAAGCTGTTTGACACCATTTTGGAATTGGACAGCATGGAGAGAGAAGTGAAAAAATAAGGCTAATGACAATGATGAGGAGATGAATTAGTGAAAGGAGGAGGAGAATAAGAAGGAGTGACGAAGAAAGCTGGTTGGTTGGTAGAGACATTGTCAGGGCTGAGGTAGTATATAAAACATAGGCCAGAGGAAAGAGGTGATGAGACACAGTAAAAGAAGAATTCAAGACGGAATATAGAAACGGAATAAAGGAATAGAGAAGAGAAACGATGGGAATCCCTTATCAAACCAAAAAGCAGTCTCCTGGAAGAACAAGCGCCAACCGATTGACACCACACACTCCTCGACAAACACGCTCAGGCCAGACACGACATACTCCACGTGCTGCTCAGCCTCGGACAGCGACACCTCGAAAGCAGACAGCACACACCTTGCAGGGACATACGCACCCACACATGCACTCGCACTCACACTCACATGCACACCGTTCGCCGTCTGCCCAGGGTGGTCTGACTCGTTTTGGGAACGGACACACACACACGCATAGTTACACACACCTGCCGGCTCACACCGACCAAGGTGGCTGTAACCTGTTCTGCTACTTGTGTTACTGTGCCTATTGTCTTGGCCTGATGGTACTTTCATTCTGTCTTCTTCTCTTTCTCTCTCCTGCCTCAAATCGCTCTCATTCTTACCCTGCATCTTTGCCCCCTCATTCCTCCTCCCCTGATGCTGATAATTTAATTTCCATGCCATTTTCATCCTTCTCATCTTTTGCACTTCCCTTCTGCCCTGATCCATCACTCAACGTTTCACCCTCTAACCTCTCCGCCTGCATCCTCTCATCCACTGGTTCACTTTCTTTGCTTTATCCTGATTTTACTGGTTTTCCATTCAATCTTTCATCTCCATTTCATCCATGTTCCTCTCGTCAATCCCACCCTTCTCATTTATCGTCCTCATCATTAACCCACTCCCAACATGATTCTTCATCCACTTCTCCTCGACCGTTTGTGCTGGTCCCCCCCTCTTTGCTACTCCTGCCTCGCCCCTCATTGTGTCGCTCACATTCTTCCTCCTCTCGGTCACTCCCCTCCCTCCTACTTTGTCCACACAGTTATACAGACCCCACTCTCTCTTCTCTGGAGCTCATTCCATTGACAGGGGCATCACAACGGCCCCGGACCCTTCTAAGGCAGCAGAGCCTTCAGCAGCCTCTTATCCACCCTCCAACCTCAGGCCTTGGAGCTCACTCGATTATCTCACAAAGCTTGGGACAGTTACACCCTCAACCTGGGGGCGAAGGAGGGACAGGGCCTGGAGGAGGAGAAGGAGCATCTGCTACATCTCAGCGTGGAGGAGCAGGGACACAAACCTCTAGAAGTGCCACTGCAGGGGGCGGAGCCTCACGCTATAGGTCAGGAGGCACAGGGAGCCGGGTCATGCGGGGAAACCCAGGCAGCTGGGACTATATGATGAGCCAGATCAAGAATCGTGGCCTGGACGTCAAATCCTTTCTGTGAGTCACTTCCGGTTTGGACTTTGCTCAATACATGTCTGCATCACAGAGATTGGCTGTTATGTCTAGGAATTCAGAAGGTTACATATTCCTGGCACTTAACCAGTCTTGCATCTTGAAAACATTACTATTAAACACTTGATCAGTGTATTTAACCCTATTATTATTATGAACTGGGTTGTAACTGTGCTCATAAGTAAGACTTGTGGGCTGCATAAATGCCTTAATGCATGGTCATATAAGAAATGTAAGACACACCTCTAAATGTCACAGGTCACACATTAATAGCCAATGCTACAGTGAATTAACTTAAGTAAAAATAAAATAAATTACTGTAAAATTACTCTTTGTAATTTCAAGAGAAGAAAATATTATAGACTGCTAAGAGACTGTTAAACTTTTTAGTAAAATTTTAGTAAAAAT
The DNA here is from genome assembly GCA_033117975.1 of Parotocinclus spilosoma. Lineage (NCBI taxonomy): Eukaryota > Metazoa > Chordata > Actinopteri > Siluriformes > Loricariidae > Parotocinclus > Parotocinclus spilosoma. The sequence continues at coordinate 390,101 of JAVSBV010000029.1, read as the reverse complement.
AGCTTGTGGGGTTGCATTTCTAGAATGTGCCTACTCTATAAAACATACTGTATACATTATAATAAGCAAAACGTGACATGAACACTTTTTATTGACCACCTATCTTTATCTGTTTCTTTATCTCACCTCAGACTACATTCTGTAACCTGTCTAAACCGATTTGTTTTCTACTGTATTAATTGAATATTATTCCCATCCTTCATGCAAACATCCTAGTCAAACCTCAGACATGAGTTTTATGTAGTTTTAACAATGCTATACTAAATAATAATAAAAAAATGCTATATACTTAATACAACATCAGAGACCTTCCATATTTAACAATAGCTGGTCATTTGTTTTCTGTGTTGTCCTCCTTCTGTTTACACCAAAATTGAAAGAAAAAAAAAGTGTATTGTCCATTTTATCTGACGATCAAGATCCCAGTAATATTTAGCAAACTCCAGGTGCTTACGTTTTTGTGTTTAGATGATGACTTGGATTAAAGTAATCCAAACAGCTGCACAGAGGTAGCATCTGATGGCAGTTTTGGAGACTTGGGTACTTTTTCTCCAACTCTCCAAAAGTGTTCCTTTGGGATTTTTTCATCTCTTGCCATTCGCCTCACTATGCATGCAGATAAATTACATTTTAAATTTGGATACATAAAATGGAACTATGACATACAAGTACTAAAAGTAGATAAAGAAAACCTAAGGTAACACATTATATATTATACTAATATAGCAATTATAATGAATCATGTTTTTATTGAGGAAAACATTCCAGTGTTTCATATCTTTGAATGGTAAACATATGTGAACAGATTGTTTAAAAAGCAAAATCCATGTGAGGAAACCAGTCAACATCCAACGTCCAAGCTGATGTGCAGGACTGATGAACAGTTACCAGATGTGTTTAGTTATCCATTTAATGCTACAGTACAGGGCCTCAGTAGTTACTAAAATTTCTTGTTCTGCAACAATTTTTATAGGTGTTAAGTGTCTCAATAACATCCACATGAATGCCCGACCATGCCCAGAACGTAAATCTGTTAGTGTTATTCGCTTCATCTGTCAGTGGTTTTTAAGTCTGATCCTGTAGTCATATGACAGAGGCATTGTGTTTGTTTTATAGGTGTTATGGATGTCAGAATCAGTGCTGCATGCTGAAATGTGTGTATAATTTACTTTGCATATTTAGCAAAAATGGCACAAAATAGAGGAAAGAGTGCTACAGTGAAAATGTTGTTCATTAACTATTCAGCAAAGACTGTAGAGAGTATCATATAAAAACTTTAATGCATTTTTGATGTGAGCTGCATAGTTTTTTCACCAATATTAGAAACAAAATAACAGGGCCATATCATCGTGCAAGATGGGTGAGTAATGCACATGCAATACCTTGCAACAGTCTTGCTTGCATAGTTTTAATGCTTTGATGAATGTGACAGGGATGTTATGTGAAAGCTAAAGCTCTTAGATTTTACCTGCACTTGTCCTGTTCATGCTGCCCATTTTATACAGAATATTAGACATTAATTAATTAATTAAGTCATGAATTTTGCAACATGGTTAAGAATTTTGTTTAAATAAGAAAATTTAATTCATGCTCTATGCTTCACAGATTCTGAGAAAACTGTTTATTTTTTCTTAAAATGCTGTATTTGAAAATATCTTAATTTTTATTAAATATTAGTTTAAATATTAGTAAACCTTCTAAAATTGCTGCTGATAAAAAATAACAATGGCATTATGTGAATGCAAAATATAGATTTAGTTGGATATAGATTTAATCTTTATTAGAATATTAGTGTTATGTGTAAGACAAATGTACAAAATCAAAAAATCTACAGATACCAATAACAAATTAGTTTGGAGTTTTTCATCAAACCATGTTTTGTCAATCTTATGTTGATCTTTTTTAAGTTCTTTTCTTTCTTTTAAAATGATCATTATTAAATTAGATTTTTCTTTTCTTCCATTTGGTGTTGATGCTTAGCCTTCTGCATAAGCAGATACTGGTAGTGTTGTGTGTCTTTGCATGATTATTGAGTATGTGCACAAGTGTATACGGCAATATTTATGTGTAGATGCACTAGAGTTTGTCTTATTTTTGTCTGTGTAATACTGTTAGTGACAGGTTCAATGCAGGGGTTAAGCTGCTGGCTGCAGACTTGTGTTAACCCTGAAGCATTGATCTCCTGTCTGCAGCCTCATTACTCCTACGATAGATGGTAACTGTAGGAGAAATGCAAGAGCATGTGAGAGCAAAGAAAGACAGATTAAAAAAATAGGCTTTTGTATTTGAATAAACTACTACAACCAGTTAGATTTTGTTTAAAAAGATATACATATTTAAACGGCTTAAAAAGAATTGTCATACTTTAAATAATAATGATATACAAGGCGAAAAACTAAACACTGATCACTATAATTGGTAATTTGTCTATTAATAGCACAAGATAGACAGTAAGCCTCTTTGACAACAACTGTGCTTGTTCTGAAGATTGATCATGCATATTATGTGTAGGTGGTCTTTCTACCATGGGCGGTCAAAAAGAGAGCAGCTCATTCTGTTCTCCTCATTGCCAAGTAAAACTGTCCAAACAAGGAGGAGACTTGCATTCACAGGCTGTTTTAGAAACACACAATGTTGTATTTCCATCATTGTGGGGATTTTAGTAAAATATTACTGAAGCTAACTGAAGCGACACCTACATTGAATAATATCTTTAATCCCAGTACTTTAACGTGAACCTTGTGACTTTTTAAGAAAAACTTAATTTTTCTTGCTGCGACCAGCAAACAATGATTACTGTGAGTTCTTGATATTCAGTGTGAAATGTTACAATAGTATGTGTAGTTGTATGCGATATATGTTCTCCTTTGTAGGTGCTCTTTTATGGAAGATATATGCAGTCACTATTAAAATGGATTGGTACCCAAGAGACCAGTAGGGAGATGAAAAGGAGACAGATGGATTTTCAGAAAGCAATTGAGGAGGGAAAAGGGAGGAATAAATGTCATGTAGATGACTGAGATCAGGGTTTAAATGTATGGAAGGGGATTTGGCTTAAGATGAGAAGCGGCGAAGGAAAGAGACCTTTTTTACTTACATTTAAATGCATTACAAAACGGGATCACTAAACCATCAGACGAATATAATCAAAAGGTAATAAATAGATCTTAAAAACATTTTAATAAAATAAATTAGAAACAAAGCAAATGTCATTCTTGTAATAGAATACAGCTTTAAACATTTTTATGTTTTAATTGTTTTGTAATAATAATTATTGATCCTAGGTCTCGGTTATTTTAATCTTGAAAATATACTTGCTGTGTCATAATCTGATCATTAGTTCAAAATATGTGAACCCATTTATTAAGCCATCTCTTGTTTAAAAAACCTTTACACACCCTGTGTAAATTACCTTTCCAGTAACAAGTCAATTATAATTTTTTCACAATAATTTGTGTTCAGAAGAATTATATGTTTTGGGAAAGTTAATTCCAGCAATTTTGGGTTAAGGGTCTTGTGGCAGTTTGGCAGAGGTGTGATTTTAGCTCAGCCTGTTGATCCAAGTCAGGTCCAGGCCCAAAACAAAGCATTGTAAAAGACTACCATAAAATGTTGGTAATCCAGTAACCAGTTTTCTTGTGTTGGCTAAAATGACATGCCATATTTTTGTTAGCAACAGTATATAGCCGAATGCTTTTCTCTCTAATCTAACCTGACCAGTGAAAAGCTTCTGAATGAACTGTTTGTGAAAAGCTGCAGCCCTGATTGCAGATGTAGTAGTCCTTGCACTCATTCTTTTTAGGCAGGTACAATATGCTTTGATATCCACTGAAAAAAATCCAATCAGCAAGGCTGAAGATTTGCTTAGAGAAATGGTGGTGCAGGCGCTAGGGTTATTATTTCCAGTACCTTCCCTCCCACTTGCCGACCAAAACTGCTTCACTGTTGTTGCAGTGTTCTCAGGCTGAGGATATACACTGCTCACAAAAATTAGGGGATATTTCTAAACAAAACTTTAATTTAATTAAATTTTTTGAGAGCAGTACACATTCAAACATATTTAATATTCCAGTTAAAAGAGTTACAATCACGCAATAAAGTAATTTTTGAAAACCAGTAATTTTTCTTCTAGTTTACATAAAAAGGGTCAATAGCATGGAGATACAACATGCCTGACAGTGAAAAACATTGGCTAATGCCTTCCTGTACAATTCAAGCATTTCAGCTGTTTGTTCTGTGATCTTTGGTAGGCATTCATGTAATCTTTCTAAATATACCTGTGAACCATATCATCATCCTGTTGCCCTTCTTGAGGAAAATGACTTGTTACTTCAGCTGTATTTTTTGATGGTACTTCTTCTTGAGAGGAAACAGACCATCTAGATTAATGTATCAGAGCTATTGCCAGTAAAACAACATTATTCATGTGGATTGCTGAAACTATGTTGCAGTGTTTACAGCAGCCGAACAACAGTCTACCACAGTTGTCTAATTTTTTACCCACTTGTTAAACTCTGAATTGATTGCTTGTAGTCATCGTACATTTAGCTCTAAAGCTACTCAGTGACGCCCAGCAAGCCAAAAATCCTGTGGCTCCTTATAAAGCAATAAACAGTATAAATATGAATAAACTTGTGCTTTAAAAACTTCTAATGCTCTAACCCATGCTCATGATGCTCTGTTACTTACCACTGTGCATGTGCAGATAAAGAGAGAATGAAAGATAATGTATTGGACAAGAAGTGGACAAGCTGTCACAAAAGGTGCAACTAACAGGATTTGAAGGAGGAAGAGCTCAGAGGACAGATTGATAATGGAAAAAAAGATTAAAACTGAGTAAAGGATAAACGAGAGAAACATGATAAACGGGAAGTTAGAAAGTGTGATGACCCAAAAAGCAGTGGTACACTCTAGGCACCCCTATTTGCCCTGACTCTCAAATAGAAACAATTAGTCCAGATCCTTGTAATGAGGTGGAATCAAATCTGCACACTGCACTGAGGGGGTGGAAGGGAGAGCCGGAAACAGAAATAAAGCGGTAGATAAACGTTATAAGTGGTGGTCAGGTGCTTTGTAAGAATGTCCAGGAATAGATATTAAGTAAAGTCAAGGGTTTGTATGTAAGTGAAGCACCCACTTGAAACATTTCACTAAATAAATGCAGTTGATGGATGGGATGTAATATTCAGTCAAAGCTTGCTGTCTAGCAATCAGTATTGGTATCAAAGTAAATAATATAAAATAGCATGTGCTATAACAAAGAACAAAGAGGATCAAAATTATCTATATTGCCTAAATTTACTCAAATTTACTTAAATTAAATTAAACCACATCATACAGACATGAATTGTAGATTGGTGTGCAATTAAAAGAATGAATTAGTATGGAAAATTTATCTGAAATGGAAATAGCATAAACAATAAGGAAAGTGACAAATCAAAACTATATCAAGACTAAATCTGGTACAGTGCTATATTTGTTATACATTTCAAAACAGCAACAGATTTAGTGTTGTTTAACTTCAAAAGTTCAGAGTATAGTAGCAGTGCTGTTTTGCTTGCTATTTTCAATTTTTCATTCTGTCACTTTTACCTTAATAACTTATTTTCCTGTTTTCCTTCGAAAACCCCCCCACTCTTGTCTCTTGTTGTCTGTTTCTGTCTCTGGTCTGCTCTCTCTTTCTGACATTTTACCATGGTAAAGGGAAGGGAAGATGGTGGTTCTCTCTCTGGCGATTGGAGTGGCCGAGCAAGATGATTTTGCCAATCTACCTGATTTACAGGAGGTACCGCCCAGTCAAGAAATCCCTGCTGATAAGAGGTACAAGCTTGTGTGTATGTGTGCACGGCTGTGTGTGCATGTGGGAGCAAACAATAGCATGTATGCATGGAGGGTTTTTTGGGAATAGCTCTGTAAGTATGAGATAGTGTTGGTATACACTAGGTGTATGTGCTGTGGAGGATGAAATGTGTGTGGGGGTGCACAGCAGACTGCTAATTTGTATGAAAAAAGTGCCTGTAATTTGCTTTAAATACATCATATTAGGTGATCAGTGAGAGAGTTTGAGGCTTTTACATATGCTTATCCAGCCCACACTGTACTGTAGAGGCTTTCCACATTATTATATGTAAAATTGCAAAATGCAATATTAATGGCAAACTGAACTAAAAGGAAGAATAACAAAGATTCAATGGATAATTTTTAAAAGTCTAAATTATTGTACTGAGTCTAAGGAAGATGTTTACATTCCTGAAGTTATGTCATCTGTTAACCAGACAGATAGATAGATCGATCAGAAGAAGAAATACTGCTGCCCTGAAAGTTCTCAAGAGCACAACCAGGAGAAGGGAAATACAAACAAAGCCCTGTCTGAAGGTTTTATGCTTAAATGCCTGCTATAAAATCCAGGCTGAAGGAGTGCTGCAGTGAAGGTTAACCTGGAAGTTTCTTCCATTTGCATACAGGATCTTGAGAGCTCAGCCAGAGTGACCATTGGCTTCCTGCTCATCTCTCTTACCAAGGCCCTTCTCCCACAATTACTTACCGTAATTTGGTAGGGTTGCCAGGTTAGATTTAGTAATATGTAAAAGCCACACAAGTCTCCCTTCAAAGTTAGTTAATAAATTCTTTAAGAACTTTGTGTTAGAATAACCAGGCAGAGAAAACTAATGAAATTGAATGTTTAAAAGGGGGAACTCTGAATGCACTCTAATGAGAGTATCTTAGGCGTCCATTACAACCCACTACTGTCACAGTTATAAAGAATCCATGCTTGTGTGCCTGTATGTAGAAATCAGTAATTAGAAGGGAGATCTATATTTGTTGGGCCATATAGTGCAGTTTAATATTTACTGACTCCCACCAATAATCACAATAATTTTGAGCAATAATGCAAAATGCAACATATATTCATTGTAGAATATATTTAGTAAAGAATCGACAGTAATACTTTTTTTTCCACATAAATGGCTGCTAAGCAATACGGTTTATTGAGTTGAAGCTTTAGTGTTTGTTTCTGTTTTTCTCTGCCTCTTGTATGAGTGAACATTTAACAGGAAAGGCATTTAATGTGCAAACAAGTGATTATGACCAAGTGTCGCTTCTTAGTTACTGCTTGATTTGCAAAGATGGTGTTTGGCCTTGTGTTACTAACAACTGACTAGCTCATTAATCATTCTAATCAAATCCGTACCCGAGGCCCATAAGGATTCATGCACGCCACTGGTTGCTGTGAGGGCAACTGGGGAATTTACTGTTGTTTGTCGAGGCAGTGCACTTGGTAGGCTTGCCTGCTTTTTTAAATTCATGCTGTGCTTTTCTCTTGTGGCAGTATTATTTTAAACTAAAATTTTATATTTATTTTCTCCTTGTCTTTGCCTTATACACATCTTATCTCACTCTCTCGTTTGTGGAATCACATAATTTTTTTCCCTTTTTTTCCTTCATGTTTTATACTGGATTAAATTTTTTTACTCCTCTCTACTCATTTCTTTGCTTACCGGTATTCTTTTGTTTTTCTCTAGCTCATTAGTTTTACCTACATGCCCCCCTCTTCAAATTGTGTCTGTTGTGGTGTGTGCAGCCAAGCTTCAGTGAGGGCCTTATTATTCAGCAACATACCAGCCACTTGCGTAAGCATTTTGCTATAAATAAAGTATATTTCAGTAGCCTAGACCATGTTCACACACACACACACACACACACACACGGCCTCACAATTCCAATAGGGTTAGATGGCACTTCTTCCTCAGATTGTCTGGGCTGTGAAATAGTTTCTCATGGGCTGTGTTCTGGCATACATTCATTGGAGTGCATATGAGAAATACTTAAGCAAAGAACATTAGAATTCTTTTTCTTTCTGTTATTGTCGGATAACACGCAGTGAAATGCTTTGAGTTAATGATTTATGGTGTCTATGCATCATTAGTTTGTATGTTTAGTGGTAATGCATCCCTTGGAAGACCTGTAAATCACTCCTCAACCAATAATTGAATTAGTGGACTGTTTTAAGTGCTTAAGCACTTAATCTGACATTATTAGTAAATAAGTAAGTCTTATTACCTTAAACCCATTCTTATAGCTTAAACCAAAATATTGGGTACCTATACTTTTAGAGTATATAAATCTATAGATTCCCACAGATGCACAGTTGTCAGACAAGAACTGCACTTGTGTATATCTGCATTTCAACTTCTTGGAGGGTGGTTGAAACCTTTCTCTACCTACAGAACCTGCCCTGGTACCTTTAGGAATTATATTGAAGAATAATACATTGTGAAATATGGTGTGTAAATGTAAGACAGTTCTATAATCTAACAGACAGAATCAGATTGTGATGTGACACACACAGCTTTGAAGCTATTGCATCTCTGATTGTGTTAATTATGAAGAATAAGTTTGAAGTTGTGTTCTGTGGCATGTAATGAACTTGCCTTGCAGGCACTGGAACAGAAGAAAGCTGTAAAGATGTGGGCTTATTACAGAGGGTTGTCTAACGAGACAAATAACCACAGCAATAGGGAGAGATAATAGTACAATAAATTATATAAGAAGACCGCTAAGAAGACACAAATATGCATTTATGATAAAAAACAAATTAGATAGACATATCCACTAATTCAAACACATAAAAGAAGAATTGCTTGGCATTTGTTGCTTTTTAATTTTATCCAAACTGTGGGATTTGGACTGAAGCATCCACTGTGTTCCTGCCATTTAAAATGAATTACTGTAGAAAGGCAAACACAGCAAGACAATTTCAGCCAGGAATTACGTAAAAATAAGGCCAATCACATTTCCCAAGGGCATTTTTGAATAAGGCGGGAACTTATTTATGTGAATTTATGAGGTTTGCATGTTTGTTAGTGGAAATAGTGTTTCTTTTTTGGATATCAATGACCAGAATAATGTATATTCCACCTGTGAACATCTCTGGCTGGAATATGCCTAGGCACATTATGATATGATTTTTACTTTATAATGTTAGCAGTATATGTAGTAGAATATCAATAATTACTTTAAGATTATGATTTATGTGTAGATTGTAATTTGCAAATGTATCTTGAAGGCCATGAATGAATCTGCTCAGATTGTATTGCTGGGATAACGGTTTTAGACTTGTCCAGCACTATAATCTGAGCAGATCACTTATGTTGAGGGCCGTGGTGACCAAGACTTAAAACAGGATCAGATGTAACTTAATTTCTCTTGGTCACACTTGGATATCAAGTATTAAAATTGTTGTGAGTAGCTACGATCTGCCAGCAGGTACAGGTAACTATGGAGTCTGAGATATAATGCTTGCATTTTTGCTTAAATGATGCCCAGGCACACTGCTGCAATTTGAAACATTTGCAGTGATCTGACATTCGAGGCTGGGATGCCTGGTGTTGCAGTAGTCAAGAATGCAGAACATATGTGGCAGAATGCCATATGAGCTGCTCATGGAACTGAATGTTTTCATGTCTGGCAGCAGCACTGATATATTATAGCTGCCAAAACACTATAAGATGAAATTAAAGAAGAATTGCTAGCAATTGTGTTAAAAGGAGAGGATAGATATAAACATTTGTAGTTATAGGAGGAAGTGGAAGTTTGAGGTTCCAGCTTTTTGTATTACCTATATGTATAGTGGACATGCAGTGGTACTTAAAAGTTTGCAAACACTATAGAATTTTCTATATATCTGTATAAATAATACGTGAAACATTAAATGTTTTCCACATAAGTCTTAAAATAGATTTAGATTAGAAAGTGACTGTGGTTAATTTATTAGCAGTTAAATGTAAGGCAAAATTAGAATTAGGTGTCAAGCAATAGAATGACAGTCTGGCATGTGTGTCTACATGTCTGTACTCAAATAATATGTATCTGTAAAAGACTGACCACCACAACACGTTTGTGAAAGTGGATCATGGCATGAACAAATGACCTTTTGGAGGACCTAAGAAAAAAGGATTTATGCTCATAAAGCTGGAAAAGGTTACAAAACCATCTATAAAGAGTTTAGACCCCATTAACATTAACGTTAATGCTCACGAGTCCAATATCAGACGAACACTCAACATGGGTAAACATAGCAGGATTGTTAGGAGAAGGCTGCTGCTCACCAAAATAAACACAGCTGCCAGGACAATCCAGAAGGCCAACAGAAAAACATTTTGTGAATGGATGAGTCTAAAATATAGCTTTTCAGAATAAATAAGAATCATTATATATGAAAAAAACATTGCATTTCAGCATGCAAACCTTATACCATGGTAGTAGTAGTATCATGGGTAGGGCCTGTTTTGCTGAATCTGGACCATTATTTATGAACCAGTGAATTATGAATTATTAGAGCCAAATTTAATAAAAATATCAGCACTTCTGTTTGTGAACGAATCTCAAGAGAATCTATGTCACACAGCAATACAACTAACATTAAACACACAAGCTGTTCTACAAAACAATGGTTAAAGTAGATTAATGTTAATGTTTGGGAGTTCCAATTTTCCACCAAAGTTCCAATGTTAATTTAAATAAACTGCTGTTGAATCAGTTCATGAGAGGAAGTCCCCCATCATTAAAGAGATGAAGCTGTCCTGTACAGAGGGATGGGCTAAATAATAAAGCCATAACATTATACCCACTGACAAGTGACATGAATAGCATTGACAGTGTTATGCTCTAGCATTGGTCTGCTGGGATACTGTGGGCTCTGGCATTCATGAGGATGTTACTTTGACAAATACCGCCTACCTAAACATTGTATTCCCTAATGGCAGTGGTGTACATATGCTTAATTAGGCACAGTAAAACATTTAACCAGCAATAGGCGTGAATAATAACCTGGGGTATCCGAGGGTTAAGATTGAGCATGGAGTGAAAAGAGACTAGCACAGAATGTTCTATGAAAATGTATGTATGTCATTGCCATTCTGTCCAAAATATAGTATAAATGATTATGCATACACAACCACTCTGGAATATCAAAGACCAAATGAAAGCTGTGCCCGTAGGACAACACAATTCACAAGTCCTGTGACAAACAAGACATTATTGAGGCCCTGATGTATGGCCTGCTTGAATATAATAAGGAAAAACATTGAGCAAGCTGATTTACTAACAGGATATATTAAGGAATGTGTATTTCAAATGAGCAAAAATAGTGCATTTATTATATGAATAATTAATGTGGGGCATTAATTATTCACTTAAGTGTGCACATGCAGTACATTGTCAAAGAAAATGGGTTCAATACCCACTGTCTAGAAATTACTTTGATACTAAAGGAAATTAAAACAAATGCAACATTTTTGCAACCTCACCCCCAAATTATTTTAATTTTAGTGTACAATTAATATAAATATTTTTTTTAAACAAAACATTTTACTGGTGACTTGATTGCTACAAATATGTCAATTGCATATATGTGAAGTGTTTGTAAGTAACCTTAAATTATTTTAACAACAATAGTTATAATGGCATTTAAAAAGTATTGTTGATGTCTTTCCGCAATCTGGAACTATTGTTTATAGTTCCAGACTATTGTCATTTCAACATCAATGGTTATTTTCAATGGCTAAATTGTTTGTCACAATTAGATTATACAAGAAGGAAGAGAACTACATAGTTTTTTGTGTGTAGAAAGAGATTTATTTGACATCATGTCAGCATAAAGTAACTGCAGTAATGAAAGTAGCATGGTTACAGCTGTACTTACCTTATTTGTAAGTTGGAATACTTGTACTTACTTGCTGAGGAGTTTAGGACCTTCTACGGCCATGTCTAGCTCTCCTAGAGTAACTGCCTGTCTCCTGAAATCTCCTCCTTAAGACTATGCTGGTAGATACAGCAAACCTTCTGACAATGGCACATATTGATGTGCCATCCTGCAGGTTTTGGACTACCTGTGCAACCTCAGCAGGTTCCAGGTACCCATGGAGGGACAAAATGTCAATGACCTCCACCTATTAAACCACTCCTTATTGTTGCATCTCTGTTGCACATATCATCAAAGCAGCTGAAACTGATTAAAAACTATACTCTGATTAAAAAGTGTTGCTGTAATTTTTTTTAGGAATGTATTACTGTACTAAAATGACTAATTAATTGTATGCAAGTTATACAATAATTCGGATAGTAAAAAATCTAGGCCTAGCAATACACACAACAGTCCAATTATCACCAGTTTATGTACCTGAATAGTACACAATAACTAAACAGCACAGCAGGAGCAGCATTGTTGGTACATAGCTATGCAAAGCTGAGCCAAGAAAATTACTGCAATTGCATACTTACAAAATCCCACTGTCTTCATTTACAGTGTCTTGAATGAGCATGTGTTCACCTTTGTCTCTTCCTCTTTTAATTTTCGTGATCTTTATGTAAGTAACACTAGCACGTTATTCCTATTGGTGGTGTTGCGTGTATTGTGTGTTAGAGGGATAACGCATATTTGGATGAGTAACCTTGTAAGTAATTTCTTATTGTTACAATCAGATATTACATAGTTCCAGTTAAAGAAAATTCCAGTTAATTTTTTTTTTTTTAAATACATTAATTATACAAATGTGTGCTGTCAGAAAGTTTGTGTCACATTCTAAAACCCATCACTTCCTACTCTGATAACATGTCAGTCCCTCATTCTGTTGTGCCCATCTTCTGATCAAGCGCACCAGTATCCACTCAGCCAATCACTTATTAGGATGCCTTTCACTGTTACACTCACTGTAAAGTTTGATCTTTTCTGCACTGTTGTGTTACTTTGTTACTAGTTACTTGTTGACTCTGATTGCTGATCTTGTTACAATGCTTTGTTTTTACTGCTCCGATGACACTGCTCATCTTTCATTTTGGACTTTTTGTATGGTAGGGCTTTAACTCTAGACTGTATTTTGGATTCTGGTCTTGTTTTGCTCTTCTGTGCCTCTACTTTGTATTTCTAGTAAAGGTCCCTGAATCAGCTCTTTACATTCGCCTCTCATTTCTGCTAGTCGTGACAGAAAACTTCACCACCAGGGAGATGCGGTTGCTGCACCCCAAGAGAGCCCTTCTGGCAATCAAGCTGACTCCCATCCATCCAGAACAAATACAGTGGTGATGCAGATGGCTGTCAAAGCTCACTCCTCAATTCCTTGATGTATTCTACATATACCCCAGCCAACAGTGCCTGCATTATGCTCTTCATGTGTCTGCTTACCAGTTGCAACTTCATCTGGGCTAGTGCCATTTGGAACTGATTGAGAGAGGAAACCCTTGACTAAAGCCATTCTATGGAGGAATTTCACACTGTCTTTGACCACCATTGTAGTAGTCAAGGTAGTGGAGAGCTACTACTGCAAATATCCACATACTGTGGATTATGCAGGTCTAGCCAACATATTGGTACCTTTGCTAAAGTCCCAGTATCTTCCTCACTTAACCTGCTTCCCTTATAAGAACCCCATAGGTTGCCACCACCCTAGCAGGCCCGGAATTCCCCTGATAACACCTCGAGCCTGATGCTCTTGTTGCTGCTCCAGCAGGCTCCAGTTCTCCTGACACCACATTGGTGGTCCATACCAGTGATCCTCAACACACTTGTAAAATGTGAACTTGTTAAGAGGAAGCTGAAAGAGTTGTGACATCCCACCATGCAATTTTTAGAACCGCTATTGAAATTCCTCTTTATTCCACTTACATTTATCATGTCTCCAGTTGCATAATCAATAGTTTAATTAGGTTAGTATCTACTTTTAGGACTTGTGTAAAATATCTGATGAGGTTTGTAGGTATATTTCTGCAAAAATACAGAAGAATCTATAGGGTCCACAAATTACACTGCTCACAAAACTAGGGAATTCCCAATCATCATTTTGAAATATCCCCTAATTTTGTGAGCAGTGTACTCACTCAAGCGCCACTGTATAAAGCAGTATATGTAGGGTTTCACAATGGGGAATCCATGTTTGTTGATACAGTAACATATTACTTGACCTTTCTGGAAGGCCTTACCATGAACTGAGCATGGATGAGATGTTTCTTCTGTGTATTATAACTGTGTTGTAAATGTATTCTGAATTTGTTAGACATTATTTTGTATAAAAGCTTAGTGTGTTTAGTATTTAGCTATAAATGATTTGACTTAACCCTGTCCCTGAGTTCCCTGAGTGTATTTGTCAGTGTACTAGCTGATATATATCAGCACTTCATCATTTTGCCTGGTTTGCCCAACACAACCTCACTTATATCTTAAAGCTCTTTAAGATACATTGTCCTTACTGGGAATAAAATGTGTTCACTTTTTACAAACGCTCACAGTAACGCAAATTAGACAGTTTCCTGCAGTTCGTAGGCCATTTCAGAAGCTATTCTGTGTCTGTGAAGTAAGAGGTTATAGATGTATTTTGTATTTCTACAAATACAGACTGCACTCTATCTGTTTCCTCCCACAGTCCAAAGAAATGCATGTTAGCTTAATTGGTGTCTCTAAAGTGGCCCTCAGTGTGTGACTGTGTGTGTGGACCCTATGATGGATTGAAGCCCCGTCTAGGGTTGTTCCTACCCTTGCGCCCAGAGTTGGCTGGTGCGTGACCCTGTGTGAATTAAGCAGAAGACAATGAATGGATGGATAATATGGGATTATGTTCCTAAATATAATTTCTCAGTAACTCCAGTCAGGTCTGGCCTATTTCATCTAAATGTTTGTTATTCTATTTGTGTACAGAGACTGTATGAGCTGCTTATCCCATCTAGCCCTGTACTGCTTACTGAGTGGACCATATATAATCACGATAGGCTTAATACCACTGCATATAGACTGCTTTAGAAACACAGTTTTAATTTGAGTGTGTAATTGGTGGAATTTCTTGAAATCCTTTCAATTGCAGTGGAAGCACTTTACCTTCATTGTGTGTTCCCTATGAATGTTAAGTGAGTCATAGCTTCTTAAGGACTATCAATTTTGGTGTTATATTACCTAGAATAAAATGAGCCGTTTTATGGGATATGGATTTCCTTTAGAAGGTTACTGTTTACTTACTTACAGGTCATAGAGTCAATAGTGTTGATTTCACGGAGCTCATGCTCTGTAAGTGCACCAGATTGGCCATGTGGAGTAATAATTTACCTGACTTGTTTTACATTAAATTGTACCAGGATCATTTCAGAGGATGTTAAAAAACAAAGGTGGGTAGTTATGCAACACATATATTGTGTGCTTAAGTTACTTTTTGAAGTAATTGCAGAAGTGTTAAGGCATCACAATCACAGTTTAGTTATCAATTATCAGTTAATGAGACCATGTCTTACATCACATCTTTCTGTCACCAATCATATGTCTGTTTGTTAAAGGTTGGTAATGGCTGAGATGATGGTCATGTCAGTAATGCCTAGTTTGTCCCCATGGTGGTAATTTTAAGCATAACTGAAACAACTTTAACCAGTTAGTTTTGTTTTAATATGTATTTGCCAATAGCATAACATAACTATTCATATACATTGTGCTTGCATAATGTTTTTGTTTTGAAGGCTATTTGAGAAACGGAGTGATTTAGTACAAGAATGTGGGTGTGAACTTGGGGTGTATTTTTATATTTTATGTCACTGTTTATAGCAGTCATTCATATGTTAAATATATTGTATATTCTGGTGTGGGTTGGTTATGTAATAGCCTCTCATATGCTCTCTATTCTGAGCAGTCTATTTCGTTGTCTGCTAGGCAGGCACACAGAACAGAGAAGTCTGTGATAAAAAATGCAAGCGGGCTTTGTATGAATGATGTATGTATGTGAATGTGTATTTTTATCATTCAGCTCAGTAGAAGTTGTATGTATGTATGTGTGGATAAAAGAAGGTGCATTGTGTGTGTGTACAGTGTATTGTTCCCGTTAAATTGTTATGGGGGTCTCTAGGAAGCACATGAATGACTGATGGTGGGAGGGGGTTAGGGATGGCTGTGTCTCTCGCGTGTCTCTACAGCCCTGCAGCCAAGACTCCCTACTTTGCCCTCTGCTGTGTCGGTGCAGGGTGCCACGTGCAGCCCCCCAGGCAGGTAACAGCAGGATAGTATAACAGGTCACGGTGAACACGAAATGGCTAAGCCGCCTGCCTCTGAATGCGTGTATCCCCCTGTGTGTGAGTGTGATTGTGGGTTACTGAGGCTCTCACCTGTACCTGTCATATATCCTCTCCTTGTCTGCTATGTTTGCACTGTCTGCCTGCTGCCTTCCCATGCCCTCCCAAAACCTCTCTCTATACACTCTCACTTACACAAACAGTCACGCACGCTCCACCCGTTGGTTGCTATGCCAACAGCCTACTTTTGAGCTGGGTGTGATGAGATGAACAGAAGTGTTCTAGGGAACTTGAATTCATTCTGCCCCCTACTGATGACTCTTCATGCCCCTGACATAACTCAGCTCAATGTAGTACTCATTAATGGATATTCACACATTTTAACAACCTATTCTCACCCTGTCACATCTTTACTGCAGTTTTTATGAATAATAACTGCATTAGTATACTGAGAATAGAAAGCAAGCCTTAGAGAAGTCGTTGGTTTTCATTAGTGCTCTATTTAATGAAAAATTTCATAATGCAGTTCTTCCATAATGATTTAAATAATTATTACTTTTACTGCAATATCCCTAATGTCTCTTATGCCATAGGAATGGTTTATAGCCTTCCATCATAAATACTTTGCTATTTTTAATTATTTTACTTCCACTGTTAATTGACTAATAAAATGCCAGTTCAAGAGGTTTACATATCTTTGCTGCTCACATATATGTAATGTTTTATAGTTTTCCATAATAAATAACTGATCAATAATATTTATTTGTCAGTCTTTTTAAAGTGAGTTCAAGAACTATTCTAAATTGTGATTTTTCTATTCTGAATGAGAGTTTTTAAACTGCCGGATAAGCTAAATCAACGACGGTGGTAGTTATGTAATTTAACATAGCAAAACAGTAATAATAGAGAACAATAGAGCAAAACCACTGGGGTAGATAAAGAACAATTCTTTATTATCCAGTAAGAATCCTTTCAGTATGGCTTTCTCCACCCCAGTGGTTTTGCTCCTCAGAAGATAAAGAGGAACTAAAAAGTTTCACTGCCACCCAGGAACTTTTCCTACCAGGGCAAAACTACATTTCTTTGTTCCTGCAGTGAAAAAAGTGTTTTCGTCTAACAAATTGAATACAACCCATAAAGGGTTTGGTCATTAGCTGATTCAATTAATTAGGTGTGTTACATGAGGCAGAATGCTGAACTGTGCAGTAGAGTCATCAGCCATCAGGCTCAATGAATAAAGCAACCATTAGTAAAAAAAAATGATTCATCCTCAATCTCCGTGAAGATTTGTCATCTCCTGATTAATATCAATGAAAGGAAAAGCACATGTTCCAGTAAAATGCAGAGCAAGAAACTTGTGTGCTAACTAACACGTTTATCTAGAGCAACTGATAAAGTTTTACTTGGTGCAGTCTAAGCAATGAGGGTTAAAAGCATTGCTGAAGGGTCCATTATTGCCAGCTTGTGCTGTGGCAGGAACCTTGGACCTCCGTACCTCCCTTTACTGCTCACTTTCATGAGCAGTCACAATGACTTAAGTTTCCCTGAAAATATATGGATATATTATAAATATATCAAAATTCCCATGAAAAATACTCAACACTCATTTTTATTCAAGGACAAACTTTACATCCAGATCTGGCTATCACCATTGTCCCAACATTAGCAAATAATTGAATAATCATATACACTCACACACTTTTTGTGTGATCTTTAATCAACATTCATGTACAAACTGAAAGAAATTTAGTTTGTGTTACTTTTACATGCCATATTAATTATGCATTTAGGCCAGTACTCTTCAGTAGCGTACAAAGATTTATGCAGGGAACTTGTACCTAAAAATAAGGTGCAAAACTCTGAATACACTTAGCTCTCTGTGTTCTACTATTTCACACAGAGCAACACTGTAAATAAGAAATTAACCCAATCATCTAAGCAATTATCTAATCTACCATATTGTGTTCTATTTAATTATACGATTAACCAATTGATTACTGATGAACATATTAAATATTACCTGCCATCTGTTAGATTTTCCCGGTCCTTACTACCAGTGTCGTGTCTGTCCTCGAGTCTGAATGTCTGTCTCTTTGTCTGCTTGTTTAACTATGCTGGCTTGTGTTTGTTGTAAAATTGTCTGCGTGTCTTCATTGGTTTCATAAATGAAATACTAAAAACCATGCTACACTGAAACATCAACTTTGAGCATCCACATTGTTTTTTTTGAAACATGGTGACAGACAGACAAGTTTGTATGCTTCTGCTGTGAAAATAGAGCAAACGAGTCAAGTGTGTACACAGCACCCGCAGTGCTCTGTGTTTAATTTACGACCCTTCCTGCTCTCTTTAGACTGTTGGGGTCCATCTGGGGTTGAAATCACAATACCAGATTGCTGTAACATTCACTGGCTCTAATCATTTAAATAGATGCAAGATCAGTTATGGCTGATCAGATTTAAGTTTAAGATTTCTCTCCTCTTTTCTTCTCCCCCCACCATTCTAAAGATGTTGTCTCCTGACTATTACACCTCACCTCGCCTCCCAGTCTGTGTGTCCAACTGTTCTGTATATCTGTCCCTATTCTGTGTCCTTGCTGTGTTCAGTCTGTTTACTGTCTGTTTTCTTTTATTCTCTTCACCTTCTAGATCTCTGACATCTTTGCTCTGATTAAGGCTTGCTCTTCTTTGTCTCCTTTTCCAGTGCTCTCTAATCTGAGAAAAAACTTTACCCTGGCCTTTCTTTCTATTTGTCAGACTAATTTCTAATGTATTCTCTTACTCTCACTTTCTCCTCTTTTTTCCAGCATACACTCTTGCTTAGCTCTTTTGTTCTGTTTACTGTTTTTATGTTTTTCGTACTTACTTTATTGTTTATCTAATTGACAAGGTTAAGTGGTTCTTGTATTTTCCAGGCTTCTCTTGCTCCTCTTTCCAAGCTCTTGTCTCACTTTCCACCCTTGCAGCTCTGCTCCTCTGATAACTCTGCTATTGTAGTCAATGTTTTTCCCATGGTTTTGTTTGAATCTGTAGCCTCCTCTGTAACCATGCTAATGAAATGCTACCTCTTTTTGTATGACACAGTGAACTTCCTTTCCCCTTTTTCATTTTCTTTCTCACTGTTTCTTTTTTTCTGGCTTTCTCCTGTCCTGCAGTTTCTCTTTGAACTGACCACTCTGTTGCTTGTGGTGTGATTTTCTGTGATCTCGCTGTCTCAGTTTCCTCCTGTCTTTCTGTCTTTGTGTCATGTTATATGTGTGTTGGACACTTCATTAATGTCTCGCTGTACAAGCCTGTTTGTTGACGAGTCTCTGTTTATGTCACTTTATCACCATACATGGTCTGGCTGTCTCTGACCTTTGGGATGACTCTCTTTTGTACCTTGATGCTTAGTTCTTTACAGGGTTCGGCTCTGTTCACTAGTTCTTTAAGACTTTACTAAGCCTGAACTGTATAATTGAATGTTTCCATGGGTTTAGGTCTGTAAGAAACAGACTGCTTTGCATTTATACAGTTATTCTCTACCATTCTAAGGGACTGATTATTTCTTCTTTTAATTTATCTTTTAATACTTTTAATTCTCATGTAAAAGGTCTCATACTGTCTGCTCATAACTATGTGTCAGTGTTCTTTGTTCCTACATTTATGTAAAGTCCTTAATTTTGGGGTATATTTGATATTGTGTTTGGCTGTTTCTTAGTATCTGTGGTTATGGTATTTCTTATTGGTGTATTGATGGTTAATTGCTTTATTATTTAATCATATTTAATCCTTTCATAATTGTAAGAAAGTATGGTTCTTGATACAGTTGGGTTTGTTTTTAATGCATGAGATGTATTATTCAGGTTGTTTTTATCTTTTGAATTCTTAATTCCACGTGCTACTTATCTGTTTTCTGGTCTGTAATTATTTGCTCATATTTATTATTGTACGTTGTACACTTTCCGATGAGAGTCAACACTGAGTTATTGTTGAGTAAACTTGCATATTCTTGAATTACTCGCAAACTAAGGTTATCTTTCTTGTATGGAAGGTCACTCTCTCTGTCTGTTTCTTTTCTGTTCTATCTGTCTACATGTCTATCTGCAGTAGGAATATGGGGAATAAGCCAGGGAACAGTCCTAAGGGTCAGCCGCCAGATGTTGATGGACACTCTTCTGTCTCTGACCTTGCTAACTCACTCACTGGAGACATGGTTATGGTAATACTGTTTGAAAGTAACTTAAAAACTTACAAAACAACAGTACAAAATTCACAGTGTGTGTATGTGCTTGTATTTCTCTCTTTATGAAGACTATAAGGAAAATAAATAATGTTACATTAAATAAATGTCTTATTTAAAAAAAAATCAGCAAAAGAGTAAAAGATTGGGGTTATATGAGAGCATAACATTTCTGCACTGTGGTGGCCTAGCATGTAAGGTACTAGTATGATTGATGCTGTTTGATTGATGCTTCATCAGAAGTCAATACCAGAATTAGATAACTGACCGAGCTAAAAGTCTTGAACATTCATGGTGTACCCCACTGGAAGTAGGTTTAGTGTTAAAATAAGCATAAACATTTCCCTAAACGTAAATATTTGTTGTCTGATCAAACTAAAAATTGCATCTGCCTCAGACCCCATACTCTTGTACTCAGTACTGTACTCTTGTTGGTTTTGCTGTTTGGTTTGCTTAAATACTGAATTCAACTAAGATAAATAAACAATATTTATAAACATTTTATGACCACAGTTTAATGAAAGTTGAAGTAAGCTGGGCTTCCTGTGGTAGTCTTATAGCAATGTCATGTGGTACAGGTGTAGGTACAGCATTAATTAGCTACAGTAATAGTAATATCATATCAATGAAAAGTGTAAATACTCACAGTTGTAGAAAGACAAGTGTGTGTACTTTGTATTTCTATACTTTTAAAGACCAAATGCTTCTATGATAATAGGAAAACATTTGACAGTTTTTCTGGTCCTCACTTCCTTAACTGTTTTTTACAAGATGGCAACTTTTATTTAAAAAAAAAAACATTACAAAAAAGACTTGCTTTAGATAAGAGAGGTTAAGGTTATGGTCAGGGGTAGGAAAGTAATTAGCTGCAGAAGGCCTTCATTGCCATGGAAGGTCCTCACAAGGATAAGTCAAAAATGTGAGTGTGTGCGTGCATGCATGTGTTTAGACCATGTATATATTACAATGCAGGGACAAAATGTCCCCACAGCTATAGAGATGTCTGACATATTCTATATTGTTGGGACTTTTTAAAATCTGAAAGACTCAAAAACATATACTTTAGGTTGAAAGATTAAATGTAGTGTTAGTATGATCAAACTCCAGTAATCAGTATGTCACTACCTACAGTGATGACGAGACAAACTTGTATTTCTGTGTGTGTGTGTGTGTGTGTGTGTGTGTGTGTGTGTGTGTGTGTGTGTGTGTGTGTGTGTGTGTGTGTGTGTGTGTGCAATTTTAGTTGTCTCCTGGCTCTGATGAAGATCATGAAGGTCCAGTCACTGAGAAGCTGGGCAGGATTCAGTTTAGTGTCGGATACAGTTTTCAGGACTCTACTCTCACTGTCAAAATCCTGAAGGGTCAAGACTTACCTGCTAAAGATTTCTCTGGAACGTCAGACCCATTTGTAAAAATATACTTGCTTCCTGACAAAAAGCATAAACTGGAGACCAAAGTTAAAAGGAAGAATCTTAATCCTCATTGGAATGAGACTTTTTTGTTTGAAGGTTTGTCTTTTATTTAAGGCTTTTATTATTTCTTATTAATGTTTATTAATAATTAGATCACAATATCAGCTCATTTACAGTTGGGGTTTAAAATTAATGACACATCAGTTTAGTTTAGTAAAAAATCTATTGCATCTGTTACATAAAACAACCAATAACAATGATCCCCAATATGGCATGTGTTGTTTAGCTTGTTATTCACTGAATAGTTTGAGATGTTAATCTGACTGTTTAAAAATACCTTTGATTGTAAATGTACATGAATGTAGTAAATTTCTATGAGAATACAACACAGATAAAGATAAAATATTACACTCTAAACATTATATTCCAGTTTATTACTGGCAGTAAAATTTACTATTTCACAATTACATATTATATTGTACACTGCCAAACAAGTCAAAAGGTAAATGGCAGAAGAACTAAAACAAAAACAGAATTAACAATCCAGGGCTGGAGTTCTGCTAGAATGATGGTGAAAGCTAAATTAAAAGACGATTAACAAGTGACTTCTTAGTTGTCTGGAGTAGTTCATTAAACATATTTAATATGTTAGACCTTGACTGTGAGCTGTAGATGTCATGGTAATTAATTTGGTCCTGTGTTCTACCAGGGTTCCCATATGAGAAGGTTAGAGAGCGCACACTATATCTGCAGGTGCTGGATTATGATCGCTTCAGCAGGAATGACCCTATAGGAGAAGTCTCCATTCCACTAAACAAAGTGGAGCTGGGACAACACCAGAACATATGGAAGGACCTTAAACCATGCAGTGATGGAAGTGTGAGTGGCTTGACACAGATCACGCTGAAACCTTTATTTTTGTAATAGACTGTTTTCTTGTATTTTTAAAAGGCCATGTTAAAAACCCTCATTTACACAGTCCACAAATAAAGTAAGTTTAATTTCAACGGATACCACTAGCACTACCAACATGGCAATAAAAATGACTTTATCTTTGACAATTAAATCAGTAAATTAGAAAAAAACAGCATTTGGTTTTAATTTATCTCACCTGTCCTCATTCTTCTACATCTGCCATCTTTGTTGTTCTGGAGAAGGCGTTTTGTAGTAGGCTATCAGTCACGATACCATCAGCCAATAGCTGAATTTGCTGACAGAACCAGCCCATTTTTTTGAGCACAAAAAAATTTCTTGAGAGCAGAAAGCAGCCAAAGGTAATGCAGTTTGCGCATGAAAACCACGGCAAAAGGGAAAAACACATTCGAAAATAAAAATCCAACAGTGTGCGCATGATATGTTAAAATATGTGCATGCAAATCTTTTTTGTGTGCTTGCAGGTTTATGTTTTTTACCCTGGGTTTTTGCGTTCCCTAGTTTTAACAGTGATCTGAGACCATAGTAGCAGGTCCTGGGTTTAATCTTATCGGGTTCTTTCTGTGTGGGGTTTGCATGTCTTTCCCATGTCCACATGGGTATAGTGTAGGTACTCCTTTTTCTTGACACGGTACAAAGACATGCTTTAGGTTAATTGATTATGCTAAATTTGGACCTATTGTGTATGTGCCCTTTGGTGTATTGGTGCTCAGAGTTATTCCTGCCTTACGCACTATGCCCCTGGATAGACACTTTCTCTCTTGAGCTAATCTGAAGGCCACATGAACTTTGGAAGTCTGTAGTGTTTGACACTGCATAAAATAGGCGACCTTTTCGCATTATGCGCTTCAGCATCCGCTGACCCCGCTGGCCTACCACTTCATGGCTTCAGTTGCTGTCATTTCCAAACAGCTGACAGCTGACTGTGGAATATTTGGGAGTGAGGAAATTTCACGACTGGATTTGTTGTACAGGTGGCATCCTATCACAGCTCCATGCTGGAATTCACTGAGCTCCTTAGAGCAACCCATACTTTTGGCAATGTAGTGTACCTCAAACAAATGAAATTCAATTATGTTAATGAATGACATACTTTTTTCCAGATTCAGTAGATTTAACGATTAATCTTAAACTAATACAGGTACAAGAGTAAAATCCAAATTAGTGTGCAGTTTAAGTGAAAGGCTAACAGACTATTATCAGCTATTGGGCATGGCTAATTGAAAGAAAGAATGGTCACAACGATAAAGTGTCAATTCAGTGAATGGAATGAATTATATAATGTCTTTAACAAAGAAATCCATCACAGAGTGTGGTAAAAGATTTACAGTCACCTATGTCTAAAATGTGATGCAAGTATAAACACAATGGGAAGGTTATAAAATGAAAAGATACTGGTAGACCAAGGAAAACATCAGAGTATCAGGATAGAAAACGCAAAGCAAAAATACATAATGCCTTAAAAGTCACAGCATACCAAAATGTTAGAAGAGGGCAAAATCTGGTGTCAGTTTCTGAGGAAACTAAGAAATCTATTAAATGAAATGTGATTTACATAAAGAAAAGCTAAGTGAAAACAAACACTAACACTAAAACAGAAGAAAGCAAGCTTACAATAGGCTACATAGAAACAGTCATAAAGTGTGCATGATTGGAACACATTAATCTGCCAAGGTGATGATGCTTAAACTTTATTGTGCCATTGTAATAAAATATAGACATGACTTCCTGAACAAAACAATTAAATTCCCTCACTCATTTATGATACTGAGTTGTATGTTAGGAATTCACCAATAACGATCGGAATCAGTACCTGAACAGTGATTGTACTGTATAGATGTGAACTGAATTTAATCCAATTTTGGGCCACAAATAGTTTATTTGTTTATTTTCTCTGAAGTAAAAAAAGTTTTAAAAAAATCTACAGTAAAAAAAATCTGCATGAACATCCTCTATGTGTATGGAATGTACAGCACCTGAAAATAGACCAACCTGAGTAATTTTGATACACTGCACCAGTTTTTGTGAACATGGTTCTAATGACATTATATCACTGGTGTGATTATTTAAGAGAAAATAAATTGTGTTTGATCTGCAGGGTAGTCGAGGAGATCTGCTATTGTCCCTGTGTTATAACCCTACTGCTAACACCATCACTGTCAATATTATAAAAGCACGCAACCTTAAAGCCATGGACATTGGAGGCACATCAGGTATGCACACCAGCGTGATTGTATATTGAAATTATCTATCACAATTTGTTTTTATAGTGTTTGTGGTTTCTAAGTCTCTAGTAGTTATTTGTTGCTTCAGTTTTTGTGATGCATACAAATTCACATTTTTCTCATTAACTTAAGTAATTTCAAAGTTGTGTGGAAACATGTAAAACTGTTATTTCAATTTGATTTTCTATTTAATGTAGTTTCTGTTGGGAAACTGTTGTTTCTGTTGTCTTACTTCTTAGATAATTATAAAAAAAATGCTTGCACTTACACTAAGTACACTACACTATACTTACTATATCAGTGGCGAACCGTAAGCACTACAGCTGGGCCTTCACCTCTTTTAATTCTTTTAATTCCAGTTCTGGAGTTGGTCTTCCATTTTTTATTATTTGAAGTTTTTCTGTGAAAGGCCGCCTTGAAAAAG
>JAVSBV010000029.1:344414-359629 GCA_033117975.1 Parotocinclus spilosoma | reverse complement strand
GTGTGTGTGTGTGTGTGTGTGTGTGTGTGTGTGTGTGTGTGTGTGTGTGTGTGTGTGTGTGTGTGTGTGTTGTAGGCATATGGACACCTGAACCCTATACCTTAATCGTAACAACAACATTTGGCGTCGAAAAATCAAAAGACAAATACGTAACGGTGACACCAACGATTATAATTAGCACTAATTTCTAATACTCTCAAACCTAGAATTATAGAATATAGCCAGGATTTTAATACGGAAAAAAGCCCTTCGTCTGTAATTCGTAAGTAATAGGTATTACCCAGTTATTGCAGTTTATCCTACTCCGTGTGGTATTGTGTAGCCTATGATGCGGATTGGGACGTGGCCTCTGGCTGGTGCATCCTTTGTGCATGTGTGGCGTCCCTTTAGGGACCGGAGAATCGAGCGCACATAGAAGTGAGGTGAACCAGCTGAAGGAGGTCGGGATTCTTACATGTAAACTTCCCTAAAATATGTGTGTGCTATAAGTAATACGTAAGTCACTTGTTAAGATGTTTTAAAGCTCACTGCTGCTTCTTAAAGTGACATTTAGCTGACTTCGCACCTGGAGAAAGTTTACTCGAATAGTCTACCTGAGATCTTCAGTAGCCTAATTAGATAACCTGTTGGTAAGAGAGAGAGAGAAGCTTGGTTAGGTTTGGCAGCTGTATTGGGGGGACAGTAAGGGAACTTCGCTCTGGTGGAATGTGGTAGAAGGACTTGGTAAAAGCAGAAGGTGAAGCAGAAGGTGAAGCGGGAGTGCATGGCCGGTTGAGACGCTGAGAGCTCCGCGCGCGCTCGGCCCGCACTGAGCCGTACATGGAGGAGTTCAGCGGCAGCAGCTAAGCATGGACGTGGTCGATGAAACGGAAGCCTTACAGAGGTTCTTTGAAGGTAAACCACAAAACTTTATTCATCATAAACTTTATTAAGGAGTGTAAAAATGGCACGAAATAAATGACTGGAAGTGACTGAGTTGAAACGAAACTACGCCTGATATAAGTGACTGCCTCAGCGTATAGTAGACTACTGTCGACTGTTGAAACTATAAATTACTCAATTAAAATTAAGCTGATTGTTTCGTGCTTATATATTTTTCTTTCAATGCCTGTGTAGTAGGTTCAACGTTTTCAGTTCGTTGAATTCTTTTTAAGCTGGTGATGGTGTTGTTAAAGCTACTAATAATGTTTACAGCTGGTGATGGTGTCATTGAAGTTACTAAGTTACAAAATATGTTTGGATCTGGCTATTATTACAGAATGTAGAATATAAAAGAGTGTTTGGAGCTGGTAAAGGTGTTATTAAAGTTACTAAGATGCATGCTTAGGTTTTGGTATAGTTACTGAAAGTACAAATAATGTTAGGAGCTGGTAAGGGTAAAGGTAAATGTAATGTTTAGACTTGATCATAGTGCTACTGAAGTTGTAAAGGATGTTTAAAGCTGATGGTGGTATTTTAAGTTATTCAGGATGTTCTGAACTGGTGATGGCGTTATTGACATTTCTAATGGTGTTTAAAGCTAGTCACGGTCGTTTCATGGTGTTATTGAAGGTACAAAATATGTTTAGAGCTGGTGATTTTGTTATTAAGGAGGTTTGGTGCTGGTGAGGATATTTGAGTTTACACTGTTGTTTAGTTGGACATGATGTTTAGAGCTGGTGATAACAGTTTTATGAAGGATGTTTGGAGTTAGTAAGGTTGCTTGGAGCTAATAATGTTGTTACTGGAGTTACAAAGGTGGATTAGATGTGAATATGATGTGGGAGGGCGTTTGGTGCTGGTGAGGATCATATGGGACACAGCGTTTGGGAGTCGGTAATGGGGTTCTTGAAATTACAAAGGATGTTTGAAGCAGGTGAGGATGATATGGGAGATACTTGGATGTTTGGAGATGGTGGTTTATTATAGATTATTGAATATACTAAGGAGGTTTAGAAGTTTCTAAGTATGTTTGAGTAGTGGTGAAGATGATATTGGAGTTAATAAGATTGTTTGACAGCTAAGAATGTTATATGGAAATCTGTAAGAGTGTTCAAAGTTTGATGTGCTTGCTTGGACCTGGTAAAGGTATTTGGGAGTTAAAGTGTTTGGAACTCTTTAGGCTGATATTGGGGTATGTATTAAGGGTTTTTTGGAAGGTGGTGTTACTGTTTGGAGTTAATAGGGGTGTCTGGGACTGCTGAGAGTGTTATGTTAGTTGCTAAGGGTGATTGGTCTTGGTCATGGTGTTTTGGATGTCATGAAGGGATGGTGAAGGTGTTACTGGAGTTACTGAGTGAGTTTGGAATCTTTGACATCAATATGGGAGCTATTTGTGGGAGATAGTGATTTATGTTTGTTGTTTTGATTTGACACTTGTGATGGTAGAGCTGTATGATGTATCATTTTAGCATCATCATCATTACGATGTGCACATTCACAGCAGACACATCACAGCTTGTAAAATGTGAAGTAAGTACAATTTAAATCAGCTGTCATGTTGTAATTCTCTTGCTGCCGGATGTAAAGGAGGACATGCATGGTTCTCATTTTTCATGACTAATATACAAGAGAAATCTGTCTGCTTTAATTTACTCCAGAGTTTATAGCCAGCCTGGATTGGTACAGGAGTGTTATTTGAATATAATGGTGTCATGGTAATCATCAAGAGCTTTCTAATTGATAGTGACACCTTTAGAGTGGGTAATGAGTCAGTTACCCATGTACTGTATTATACATCAGGCATCTTTGGAATGTAATTTATATCGGTACTTTAATCTTAATTTATGGACAGTATAACAAGCAAGTGGTGACAAACTGTGATGAGACTATAACATTTAATTAAATGTTTATTAGCAGGTAAGATGTTCATAGAAGCTGATATAATGGGAGCTAGTGTGATGGAAATTTAGATCCCATTTAAGTCCCTCACTACAACATGTGTGGTTTATTAGGTTTAACTGATAACTGGACAATTTGATTAGCAAGTAACAATAAGATTGAAAACAAGTAAGTCTCAGTATGAGAGATGCACAAAAATGAGAATAAATGATTAAATGAACACATCAAATACAGGACTACAGGACAGGCAATGATTTACTATTCATTATTAACATTTTACAAAATTTACAGAAACAGGTACATTTAAACGATCTTAAATATTTGAGATACTGAAAAAGAGATGCAAAGTAATTACATTTTTTTTTTGTGTGTAATCATACAATACATTTTTATGTAGGTACATGTTATTTAAGTAATTATACATAATAATATGTTAAGTCTTAAATAATTGAGTTTGTTTTTATTTATTTATAGCAAAAAAAGTATCCTCAATACACCTTTGTTACACAGTGAGGAAAGGAAGATCATTTTCTAACCACGCCTTGATTAAAAAGAAACATTAGATTTTCCTTGTCCTATATTTTGCAGAACACCTTTTATTAATGCATTATCTGAAGGAGTAAATTAAAAACAGAATTATTAGATTTGTGCTTGTAGATTTTGGGTTTGCTCCTGTTCACTTCAGATCAGAAACACAAGTGCCTTTTGGTAAATCTTACAATAGAGTCCTGGTTTGGTGTAAGCAATTGAATATATCAAGTTAAAAAAAAGTCTTCAGAAGGAAGCAAACATTTTTTGGTTATTATCTGTATTTTCCATGGATATACACTCCCATTCAAAATCAGACAAATCTTTCCAGAGTAATTATTAGATTACTTAGAATTAATATATCTAGTTAAGATATCTGGTAAATATTCCTATATTTTTCCCACATAGCTATTAGAATGCGTTTTTCCCAGTATTATGAAGCCATATGTAAGGGTGCTAACAGGAGTTGAGGAAGGTGTTTTGGAGTTCATGAGGACATCTGGTTGTTGGTGAGGTTGTTCAGGTGCAGGGGGGGTTGTACGGCATTAGAAAGGGATATTAGTATTACTGAAGGCTTTAAAATACAATATTACTGGGGTCATTTATAAGGTAGTGAGGTTTGTGGAATGTGATAATGGTATTTGGTAGCTGGTGAAGCTGTTGGGGTATAAGGATTGTATTTGGCTATTGTCTGGTGTTTTTTTAAGTTAACGTAGCCTGGAAGTTGTTAATAAAGTTTAAGAACTAGTGATGTTTGAAGTTCAGGAGCATGTGTGGCAGTTGCGTAGTGTGGCAGGTCAGGCCAGTTAATGAAGTTGATTTGGGGTTTAGAGTTTGTGGTAGTAGTAGAAGAATTAGTGCTGCTTTTTGGGAAATTATTTTTGGGAAGTGGTGATGGTGATTTGCGAGATAATGGGATTTGTGGGTTTTGTTATGTTTGTTAATTTGATTTATCCAACATTGGCCATTTTATCATGCCACTCGCAAGGTTATATCTATACACTAGGCTATCTTGGGACTAGTCACATATAAACACTCATGTCAATGCCAGTTTAGTGTAATCAGTTAACTAGGGCTGGCTCCGAATATTCGGGTATCCGGGCATTCGTTTGTTGAGTAGACATTCTCATACATTTTTTCCTCCTTACCTCCATGATGATGATGTGTTTAACAGCTGCTGTATTACTGCTTTGTACATAGAGATGGCGCTGTTACATTGAATGAATGTAAAACAGTAGAAGAAGTAGATGTTTTCATACTGGATGATATTCTGTTATGATAACTTGATCTAACTAATTAAATGGCCTGTTCTTGATTGTCATACCTTTGTTTATAAGTAACTTAAGTAACTTATAAGTATGTAACTCATAAGTAACTTATGTGCTTCTAAGGGATAAAAATAGCTCAAACTGCCAGTTAGGAAAACACAATGAAAAAAATGCTTTATGGGGGATTCGAACCAGCCACCTCTTGTGAGTGAGCGCATATAAGCCCATCAGCATTTCACCATCAGGTACACTATATATTATATTCCAATATCATATATGTAACAAGCGCTAGCATCAATATCAAGACAATTTCCACACAACAGGGAGATGGGCTACTGCGTGGCTGATTTGCCTTACGAAAATGTTCGTAGCTTTGATTAAAAAATAACAAAAAAAGAGGCTTTGAAAATTCACTACCAATCACCAATGAGTCTCCAGCCCTGCAATTAACCTAACATGCATGTTTTTGAACTGTGGGAGGAAACCAGAGTAAACCCAAACTGACAAAAAGAGGACATGCAGATTCCACACAGAAATCACCAAGGCTGCTCCACCCAGGACCTTCTTGCTGTGAGGGAGCAGTGCTAGCCACCGAGCCACTGTGCAGTTGTGTGAGTTAGTGAGAGCGTTAATTGACTTAGTGCATTAGAAGAAATCGATTTAAATAAATATATAAAATAACTATTTTCAGCAACACTGTGTGTCACAATAACTGACAGCAATGTATTTTAATTTGCCTAACTTTCCTCTGTCAACATGAATTTCACATGTGAATCGTTCCATCCAGTGCTCTAGATTCTCTTTTCAGTTCGGTTTAGTTGGATTTAATTCATGTATCTTGCCATTTTGTGGTTGTTAAACATTTATTTATTTGCATAGATTTGAATGTTTGTATTTGTGCTGTTGAAATATGTTGGGCACAATCCACAGTGGCTTTCTAGCCAAGTTAATCTGCATTTCCTTTAAAACTTGATACTTAGTGTAGCCCACAATACAATACCGCACAATTTTCCTACAACACCTACAATATTACTTATGCATCATTGTACTTAACATTTGTTTTTGTACCTTTCCTCGTGTCTAGTGTTTGTTGAAGAAATCTCTATGTACTATCCAACTACATAACCCAAGTTCCAGTAGCACTAAGCAAATTGAGGGTGATTAGTGCATTTATACTGCAGTAAAACAACTAATTTAGTACATGCTTACATTTAATTTTTCACATCATACTTTTGTAAAAACAATATTTTACAGATTAAATTTATTTAATATGTTTAGTAATATTATTGCGAGATTAAGATAATTAACCATATATGCATTTTATTACTCAACATTTTACTAGTACTGAAGCTTCTATACTACTTTTAAAGGATTATAGAAAAATAATCACTGTAAGTACTGTATACTCAGTAGTGATTACTTTTATAAATACTCAGAAGTACTCTGTTAAACAAATTTATCTTCCTTCTCGTTAATGCTTAATCACTCTCTCCTCTGCGATAGCCTCAATTTCTTCAACTAGAAGGAAGCATCCACAATATTGAGTTGCTATATACTGAATTACAGAGATTGGGCAGTCTCGTTTTTTTGGGATGAGGAGAAGGATTCATGATAGGCTTCTGGGAAGATTTGGAGTAATCCCTGATGTAAGTTAAAAGTACAGGTGATGGTGTGACGGCGTGTTTATTTAATGGTGGTCTAGTGTAAACACAGTTGACAGGCTCTGGCTCTGCGGTTTCACAGCTGTCAAGTGGTGCTCTTGACTTTAAAGGAATTCTTTGTATTTACATTCCTCCATGGGGAGTGAGTCAGATGCACTGGCTCTGGGCTCCACTACAGTTCTGGAGATTTGTATAACAACAGTACATTATATATTGTAACATATAAGCTGCCCAAGGTGGTTCCTTTTTGAGTCTCAGTAATTTCAAGATTTCTTGCTCATTACACTTGGGGAGACTTTCCTTGTCACTGTCAACCCATATATGTTGACATTGTCATTAATTTACTTAAATGGTTATTACCAGGACAAACAAATAGGTTGTCATCTTCTGCCACACTGGGGAAAAGTTTTTGCCACTATGCTAGTGTGTCACATCAAATTTTTAAAGTTGATATGTTCTTCTAGCTTTTGTAACTCTTGGCAGTATACAGCATATTAAATGTAAACATTTAGAACCTTTATTTAGTATTCATAGTGGTATTGGTAGTGGTATTCATAGTAGTATTCATAGAACACTGGTAGCTATTTTAAAGCCGTTTCACTGAATTTGTGTAAGAATGTGCCTATGTGTGGTGTGTTTGTGTGTTTATGTGTATGTATGTGTTTAGGAAAGTGGACACTGTTGTTGAAAAGAGCTCAGGACAGCCATTGTAGTGTTCTAGTAGACAAAGGACAAAAGATGGGGTGAAAAGCTGTTTGTTGATAAAAACTGATGTGACCACCAGCTGAAAGAGTCATTTTACTCTGTGTGAGTCCACTGGATGAATTTATTTTTTGCACTGTTGCTGATTACTTCTGAATACATTAACACATTTAAAACATTTTTAATAATCAAATACAATTTAGTCCATTGCTCATAAAGATGAAATAAGAAATATTTGGTTAATTAAGGTAAGCTTAAATATTCAACTGTTCTTTACAATATTTTTTTTCTAGAAGGATTTTAGAAGCATTAAGTAAGCAATTTTAGAAGCATCTAGTAAGAAATCTTTTAAGCAGTTTGGTTGGGATTATGGAGATTTGAAGTTGCATGACAATGGCTAATATGATCATCACTACTGTTTTGCAAATAATGATGATCATAATAGGAAACTTAATAGTTTATTTCACTTATTCATTCAATACTAGCAGTTCCAATCAAAGTTGGATTGAGGTGGTTAGCACTGCCCCTTACACCTTCAAGATCCCCATTTCAACCCCAACCCTGGGCTCTGCATGGAGAAGCGCCCTGTCCAGGGTTGTTCCTGTGCTGCTGCTTTCTTGCGACCCTGACTACTACACTGCTCACAAAAATGAGGGGATATTTCATCATTCATAATTTTTGTGAGCAGTTTACGTTCCAATAAATTAAGTGTGTGTTTAAAAAAAATCCAAGTATGCAACATGCAGCCAAACACCTATCAAAGCATCTAAAATGGAGAGCTTGTAATTTAACAGAAAGTACAATTATATCAAGTGAATTCACTTAAGTTAAGTTAAGGTCACTGTTTCGGTGTGGTCTGAGTTTAATTAATTGAGACATCATGATCATGATTAAAATCTCAGCACCAGCTCAGTTATGCAAAAAAAATGTATTAGTAATGAAACAAAACCTCTAAAAGTATGTTGTCCAAAAACTGCTCACAATTTTGTACTTTGTGAATGTGTATACCTTGTAATTGCTGAAAATTGTATATTCAACCATGTCAACCATTTATTTTTTAAGCCATTTTCATTTCAATTATTTATTTTTAAGGCTTAAACAGGCTTAAACAGGTTTTAATGTAGTGATTTCATATCAATATATACAGTATATATACAAACACACACATCTGGGTCAAACATTGAATTGCAAAACAGTTGCTTTCAGCACTAATGTTCTCGTTTAAAGCAAATTAATTGATTTAAGACACAATCTTTCCCTTTAATTTCCTGAAATATTTAAGTATTGTGGGTAAACTTGCAGACACCTTTTTACCGAAGGAAGCCTCTGTGTTCTTTTACTCAGTGGTAATGTTTTGCATCAAACAGATGACAAGGCCAAAACATGAGCAAGATGGTCTTTGCAGAGCATTGTTTTGTTAAAAAAAATAAAGTGCTCGTTCATTTTTAGGAAACAACTACTCAGTTGAGGAAAGCAAGGCTTTTAGCAATAGTTTCCTGCACTCCAAAGTGTTAATTGACTTTT
Source organism: Parotocinclus spilosoma (assembly GCA_033117975.1). Lineage (NCBI taxonomy): Eukaryota > Metazoa > Chordata > Actinopteri > Siluriformes > Loricariidae > Parotocinclus > Parotocinclus spilosoma. Next base: position 351,126 of record JAVSBV010000029.1, on the reverse strand, counting down.
CACAAGTGAAACAGCTACTAACACCAGTATCTGAAAAGGCTTCCCACACATGGAAGCTCTGCCTTCATGCTTAATGGTAGAGATGCATTTACTGTTGTATTTCTCACCAGATCCTTGAAAGATAACTTTCTGGGCCATCACCATACAAATAAAATCACTGTTCATCAGTTTACTTTGCTGAACCACTCTGAATCACACTTTCCATCATTTGTAAGAAACTTTATTCTGTCATCGATACTCACAAGAAGATATACAAAAAACAGGGAGTTGCATTATTTACTTAAGCTTTAAAACCTGTGTAACATGAACCCATTTTCATAAAAACTCCCCCTTTAAAGCATTGGACCATTCCATGCATACCTCAGTGACCTATGAGAAACAGAATGAGGTGAGAGTAATGTTTTTTTCCTGTCCACTTGGGATTTGCAGTCTTTCCCTTGTTCAGACACCATTAGAGTGACAGTGTGCAGACAATGTGAGAGAGATAGATAACAGACTTATAGAGACACTCATACATAGACATGCACATACACACAAAGAGGCACACAGAAAAATACACACATTCTAGGATGGTAACGAGTCACAAGCATGTGCATTAATATATGAAAACTGCACATGCTCATTAACAATCTTAATTAGAAGAACACAGTAGAATGAAACACTTGGCAATGCGCATTTCTAGCATACATGTAGAGACAAACATGCAATAGGAGTATCAAATGATAGCTTAGCCGATCAGTCAATAGTGTAGTGTGGGAGTTTATGTTTTGGACAGGGGCCCATATGTGTGCTTTATATCACTGTTTAAGTAAGTCTGGAGAGTCTCTGCTCGTCAACACTTTGCTAGGAACCCAACAAGACTGTTTGTCCTTCACAAAGAGGCTTAGGAGGAGGTTTTCACTGACTTCATTTTCAAGAATTCTGAAATAACAATCTTGCCAGGGGCAGGGTCAATTGGGTTGGTAATTCTACAGCCAAAGTTGGAGCTGGCCTTGACAAAAATGATGTAGACATAAGTTTTTCAATGCAAAACTCTACTTGAGAAAGTGTAAAAACAGAGATAAATCTGAATTTAATCAACACCTAAGTCTTTAAACATCATTAATACTAATTTCATTGGAATTGCACAACAATGACCATGCAGATATATAATTTTTATCACTGTGAAGCAGTTTGTTAAACTGAAGTCCATTGTTACCAACCCCTAGGACAGTCATATTTTCATTGTAATAGTTTTATTGTACAGTTCACACAGGTTGCAGCACTAAATAATTGTAGCATCAGTTGTTCAAACTTCGATATGTGTGCGAAACACATTAACAGCCATCATTTTGAGTAAATGCTCTTTTATTAAAATAAAAGTAGGGCGATACAGAGTCCAAATGCTACACGTTCAGAAGGGTATTGAAGGGTATTGCAACACTGACTTCTCAACATCACCATACATACTCCTATGAAAGCTTTAAGATTATTCTGAGCATCTGATGGACAACCATTTTTAAAGATACTCTTGCAGTCAGCAGTGTAAAACCAGATCAGCTGGATTTAATAAAGACGTTGGGAAAATTTGAGAAATGTAGCTTGACTTGTTGAAATGATGGAGTGTCTGTTTGATGAGGTTTGTGCAGAACATTCTTGGTCATCCACAAGCACAATCACACTGAAAACTTTCTGCTCAGTGCACAAGTACATCCAGTGATGGGCAGTTTACCACCTTTTAACTGAACACATGTAAAGAATCAGCATTATGTAAACATTGCTTTTCTACAATCATTCTAGTCCTTGGTTACTTTACAGTATCATTGCTAACGTACTGTTAAGTTATTTAATACAAAAGCTCACACTTTATACAATATGTAATAATTTACTATTATATACTGTACAAACCTAATTGCAGATATATGAACACCATTGAAAAGGTTATAACATATATTTCAGTATGTCAAAGAATGCAAGTGAAAGAAGTGCTGGTGTATGAGAGTCATTTTCCTAAAGGAGGAGAAATGGATGAACTTCCTATGAGAAGGATGCTGTCACATCAGTCTGGCAATATGTGGGTTTTAGCTGAACATATGTGAAGGAAGCACAAGACGTGAACGTGTGGAAGATTCAATTACAGAGAATACATTGCAATGGACAGTGCTTAAAAACACTCCAAACAGTTTATGTAGAATCAGGTTCTAGATGGTAATTGGGCAATATGGTAATTATATGACCATCAGAAAAATTCATGTGGTAAGAGCTATGTGGTTATTCATAACCAAAATTAGAGCACAGCAGTGTTGTTTATAGTGATAATCATTTGTCTAAATGTCATGATGCGTTTATAGTAATTTGGTGTTTACATATTGCTGCTTAAGTTGAGGTAAAGTGTCCATTATATAACAATATATGGGCCTATAAATTATTGTAAGTCACGTTATTAAATATAATTCGACTATATGTTGAATATATTTAGTTGTCAAGCAAATTAAAAACAGTAATTGTTTTATGTTTTAATAAAATGTAAGGTTTAAGAGTTTTTCACAAATATCCCTCTGTTTTCACCCCAACATACGGCTAACTGCTTTACACTTGATTAGCACCTGAATATTTTTTAGCAAGTTGCATTCTGGTACTTTGAGTATAGTCCTCACCGTTTCCTAAACAGCAGTGAGTTAAAACAGATGTGTTTGCATTTGGTTTTCTTAAAGGGACATTATAGTCTGAGATTGCAAAACACATTCTTTTGAATACAGTAGTTAATTCCACAGTATCGAACAAGAAATTAACACCTGAATCATAAAGTACATTACATATAGCATCATAGCTTCCCATGTTAACCCTGCTTATCCCGGTCAGGTCGCAGTGGAGCGTCTGGAGCCTTATCAGAAGATCTCATGTTGCAGGCAGAGGCAGATGCTGGACAGGGCACCAGTTAAACATATAGTTCCACAAACTCACCACTGGCTTTTCCCCTTGCAAGCCCTACCCAGGATTTAAAACCAGGCGCTGAGTAACTGCCGTTTCCACCAGCTGGTTCTTAACTACTGAGCCACTGGAGCTGCTACATTACAGATATCTCAACATAAACATATTAAACAAGTTTAGCGTAGAGCTTTTCATGTAAATGGCATAGTTTACACTGACCTTTACCTTATCTCAATAAGTTACAGCGTTGTTGAAGGGAAGGTTAGAACATGGTGTGGGAAGGATTTGGCTGTGGCACCCATTCTAGCTCAAGTAACTGTGTGTTGCATGGAATGCATTGTTCTTGACTAATAAGGCATTAAACTTGATTACAAAACAGAGGTTTGACTACAGGTCAAGATTTTTAGACTTTTTGTGTTGACTGTTTATTTTAAATGTAAATATAGCATGGTGATGAACATCACAAACATGCTGCAACCCTTAATGATTAAATGCTTGTCTACTATTTGCACTGGATTTTAACTGAGTAGATTTGTTTCATGGAACCACAAAGTTCAGATTTTTGATTTCTAATGAATCTCATGAACATACAGTGGGTATGGAAAGTATTCAGACCCCTTTAATTTGATCACTCTTTGCTTCATTTTAGCCATTTATTAATTTGAAAAAGTCAATTTTATTTCTCATTAATGTACACTCAGCATCCCATCTTGACAGAAAAATCAGACATGTAAACTTGTTTGCAAATTTATTAAAAAAGAAAAACTGACAAATCGCATGGTCATAAGTATTTAGACCCTTTGACCCTTTACCCTTTAGTAGAAGCACCCTTTTGAGCTAGTACAGCCATGAATCTTCTTGGGAATGATGCAAGTTTTTCATACCTTGATTTGGAGATTCTCTGCTATTCTACCCTGCAGATCCTCTCCAGTTCCATCAGGTTGGATGGTGAATGTTGGTAAACAGCCATTTTCAGGTTTCTCCAGAGATGGTTAATTGGGTTTAGGTCAGGGCTCTGGCTGGGCCAGTCAAGAATGGTCACAGAGTTGTTCCGAAGCCACTGCTTTGTTATTTTAGCTGAGTGTTTAGGGTCATTGTCTTGTTGGAAGGTAAACCTTCGGCCCAGTCTGAGGTTTTCTTCCAGGATATGTCTGTATTTGGCCACATTCAACTTTATTTTAATTGCAACCAGTCGTCCTGTCCCTTCAGCTAATAAAACACCACCATAGCATGATGCTGTCGCCACCATGTTTCACTGTTGGGATTGTATAGGGCAGGTGATGAGCAGTGCCTGGTTTTGTCCACATATAACGCTTGGAATTAACACCAAAAAGTTAAATCTTCATCTCATCAGACTAGAGAATCTTATTTTTTATAGTCTGGGAGTCTTTCATGTGTTTTTTGGCAAACTTTATGCAGGATTTCATATGTCTTGCACTGAGGAGAGACTTCTGGCTGGTCACTCTGCCATAAAGCCCTGACTGGTGGAGGGCTGCAGTGATAGTTAACTTTGTGGAACTTTCTCCCATCTTCCTACTGCATCTCTGGAGCTCAGCCACAGTGATCTTTGGGTTCTTCTTTACTTCTCTTACCAAGGCATGCACTGTGAGCTGTGAGGTCTTATATAGACAGGCGTGTGCCTTTCCTAAAATCAAGTCCAATCAGTTCAATTAAACACAACGGGACTCCAACGAAGGAGTAGAACCATCTTAAGAAAAATAAGAAGAAGGATGTACAGTTTGTGAGTTAAATACTGCTGTGCCACAGCAACGGATATAAATACTTATGACCATGTGATATTTCAGTTTTTCTTTTTTTAATAAATTTACAAATCTTCATACGTTCATTTTTTTCTGTCAAGATGGGATGCTGGGTGTGCAATAATGAGAAATAAAATGAACTTTTTTGTATTTCAGCAAATGGCTGCAATGAAACAAAGAGTGAAAAATTTTATGGGATTCTGAATACTTTCCATACCCACTGTATATGTTTATGGCAGTACTGCCAAGATAAAGAAATTGTGGTTTGTTCAGATTTTATGTTTGGCATTGTGCAAGATTATTTCAGGGTTGTGTATGACTGCTCAACCATGATACCCCAGTGCATGAATGTTAAACCAGCTGTTTTTTTGGCTGCTTCCAAAAGTATTTCACAACTGGATTGTTCTAGTTGCTATTGAGTAAACATGATTCAACTCTCAGCTTTTCTGTGAGCTTGTGTGGCCTCTTACTTTAGAGATAAGCTGTTGACACTCATAAACCTTTCCTATTATTATTGACAGGGCTGATTAATCTATGTAGAATTGTGATAAGGTGACAACTTCTGACAATAAATGCCAAGGAGCTCTTTAGTACAACCCAGTTATTATTAACGCATACTGGTGGTAAAATAGCAGACAACACAATTTTTTTTAAAAACTTAAACATTTTGGGTCATAAGATTGGTTCTCAATTAATTAAAGTGTAATACAACTGTGTATAGCTGATCCTTGCATTAGGTTGCCACACAATTTAAAATTGACACTGTGTGGGAAGTCACTCACAACTTATGTCACATTGGGATAGAGTATTGTAGATAAATGTGGCTATTAAACTAAGGTTGAGGTTAAAATCAATACATATTAGCAATGTATGAATGGGACAACTGGCTTAGTATAGTATTTATGTAATTCTTTGCATTTTACACATTTCATTTAATTGTTTTTTTTTGTATTTCGAACATTATTGGTAATTTTTGTAATACAGCCCTCATTGTCACATCTGTCCAATCAATGTCCAGTCTTCCCTCCAAGTTTTATTTCCATCCCTGTGTCTTTCCCTGGTTCACTCTTGCGGTGGGTAGGTAAGCTGCTCAGGTCAGACGGTGCATTCAGTGCTGGTGGGGGACTAGAGCTGTGTGTGGTGGCCTGGTACAGCCCTGTCTCATGACTGGGACCTAATCCCCCATTTCAGCACACACATAGACTCACACAAATGCACACACATACACACAGGATCGACACCCAGAATCTTAGCACTGTGGTCTAATACGGAAAGTTTCATTTGAGGGAAGAGATGTGACAGACGAGTCTGTATCTATGTGTCACTTTCAAGCTCGTCTTTGGCTGGAGGTGTGTTGAGAACAGCTCAGCATGCTGTGGCTACGAGCAGGTACATGTGTATTTAAATTCACACCTTCTTTCCGTGACTTATGGTTTTGTTCTTTATTTGTTGCTAGGATCAGTTTAGGAACATCTTTTATACACATGTATAGTCTATGCTTTATGTCTGAATGTGCAATTTTGTGCACATTTCTCAGAGTGTGCATGTAAAAGCCTGCTTCTAAAGACTTGAAACACTTAGATTGGTCAGAATGAGGTATTTTAAATACGAAAGCTCAAAACAGCATGTAGAAATGGTTGTAAGCTGATTGGTCCTAATATCAGTTTGAGAGCATGGAGATACTTGAGCAGTTCATAAAAGGTTAGAAAGGGCCTTATATTTGAAATTCAGGATTTTTGACCCAATTAAGATCAGTGAGAGTAAAGGTTTGTTACATGAATCTGTCGTATAGGCCTATTATTATTTATATCTGTATACACAAACGTCACTCGCTGTTTAGGAAAGAAATGTATTATTGTGGTAAGGGTTGAGCATTTACTGTTTGGTAATGATATGGACTTTGCTTGATCATTCTGTACTCTGTTGTGAATAAGAGCTTAATGATTAACAATCTCTGTCACTCAATCTCTTACACACACACACACACACACACACACACACACACACACACACACACACACACACACACACACACACACACA
>JAVSBV010000029.1:319048-343827 GCA_033117975.1 Parotocinclus spilosoma | reverse complement strand
GTGTGTGTGTGTGTGTGTGTGTGTGTGTGTGTGTGTGTGTGTGTGTGTGTGTGTGTGTGTGTGTGTGTATTTGTGTAAGTGCACTGACAATCAGGCCTCTGTCTGCACATCACCACAGCTGGATACAGCCCCTTTCAGCCACTCTCTTTAAATCCATTTAAACAACTTGTTTACTAAATGTTTACTGACGTTTGTTATAAGTGCAGAGTTTAATGAGAAAATGTGTTTAATGTCTTGATATGTGTCACAGCAGTGTTGTTATAATTATTAAAACCTAACTGGAACGTAAAAACTTTAAATTAATATTTAAATGGGGACTTGAAAACAGCAGAGCGCATTAAGTAATAAACCAACATAAACTATCAATGAAAACTAAACAAAAACTATAAATATCTTAATCACTAGCTGAGACTTTAGCACCTTAACACAAATATATTACAAAAACTTTATATCATAATATCAATTTCTTTTCTCACAAAAGTCAACAAGTAGTTTACTGTTAAATATACCAGCTGACAAGTTCCACTGATTTCACAACTTGGGTCGTATTACTGATGTCTTTAAACACTTAAATATATTCTCTTACGTACCTTTCAATTGCTTGAATTTAAACAGATAATTCTCCAAGTCTGTAATCATGTTGGTTCCATGCACAGTGTGTGAAATAGGGTCTAGGTCAAGTGTGAAGTCTGACTGTTATTGTGTGTTTGTTCTCTACTCAAACTGCTGGTGCTTATGGGCATACAGACTAAGTGGAATAGAAATAATTGTCAGCCAAATAAGTAATAAAACTGTGCTGTATGAGTAATTACAGCTTCTAGGGACTGCACTGACTTCTTCATTCTTTCCCGATGCACCATCAGCTGTGAAAGCTGGCTACCCACTACATATTCTACGTATGTCTTTTTATATTTTCCTTAGTCTGTTTTTCTCATTTCCACAGTTTCTACTTTATCTTCATGCTAGAAATTCTCTTCTTCAGCTCTCCCTCCTCCTCTTTCAGCTGAACCCCCTTCGCCCCTCTTGCTGTCTATTACAGCCGTTATCAGTGCTGCCATGGTAAATTTACTGGTTGTGTCGGGTGGGGTGAACATCTGGGTCTTATTAAAGAGCAAGAATCCCTATTTTGCCCTCCCTGCTCACTGCACACATTTAGCACCAAGTCTGAATTTCCTATACAACTTTCACCATTGGTTTATGTGTAGAAACTCAATAAGTTTTTGCTGCATTGTTGGTGAAGTATGTAGCTAGTAGGAGCAACCATAAAGTTTTGTTGATTGTTTCTGACAGTTTTAAAACTGAGTAGAAAGTTGGTCAAGCTGCATACTAAATACATTTAACAACCTTTTATGTAACAGGTAAATACATTTCTCTTAACTGTTGGTTTGTGCTTGTGCTTATCTCACTCGTACCAAACATGTTCAGTCTAATGTGAAACTGTCTTGTTTCTGGCTGAGTGATAGCAAGAAAGCAGATGCAGTTTCAGGTTCTCCGACTTGATTCACACCAGACTTGCTGAGAAATTATGAAGCTGCTTTTAAGCTTGAGTACGAGGGAATAAGGGATCATTAAAAGGAGGGAGAAAGGGAAAACAGGCAAAGTGAGGTTTTTCCCAACACTAACACTAAAATTCTTTGCATACCAAGCTGCATAGCCTCTTAATCTATCAAAGAGGAGAGCGTTGGGGTTTAGGGGATGCCTGCTCACCCACTCCTGACCTTCTGTCTACCCTCTCCCTATATGCCTTCCTACTTCACTACCGTATTATCTTTGCAGTTCTCTCTTAAATTGTATTTTCTAAAGATGTGTAGTGTGTGTATTCACTTGGTCTGAATTATAGGAGACACTGGTAAGAAAGTCTGACTAACCAATTAGAATAATGACATCATTATCTTCCTACAAACAGTCAGTGCTCAATGGCCTTCCATCATGTCACTGTATAGCAGTTTCTGTAAGATGGTAATAAAGTGCTAAATGAAGTGTATGAAATCAGATGCTGTTTTCCATCACATGATAGACAATGTTTACCCCAGTACGTAAATAGATGTAGAGCAAAAATGTGTTTTAACAAACGAAGACAAAAAGATTCTAAAGTAGAATCATGACTACGTCACAAACCCTTTGAAATGCACTATTAAGATACACAATATCTTCATGGAGGGATTGCTATTTAATAAAAACATTAACCTTTGTAAAGTAATTTTTAGTAACCATAATAAACTGTATTAAAAAAAGCTCTTTTTCTGTGACTTTATGTTTTTCTAATTAGGTCATGACATTAACAGCTCTTTGGAGCCATCAAATATTGACACCAGTATCCTGGAGGAATACATCAGCAAGGAAGACGACAGCACGGATATGTAAGTCTGTTTTCTTTTCAGACTAGACCATGCAATTAATTGATCTGTTCTGTAACACGTGAAGTTGTTGTTTGTGTGCTGTTGATTTAGACAGAATGTCTTAGTACCACAATTTTAAATAATTATTTAATAGATCTAGGTGTATCAAATAGGTTTTCTGCAAGTATATAGCATATTTATATATGATTATATAGCATGAATGACTTGGAATTAATAAGAAATTACAGTTTTAGTTTTGCACGTCTGCATTCTGAAATCATTGCCCATTTTGTTCTCTTTGTGCATCATGTTTAAACCCCTTGCCTTGTCAGATGACCCTACGTGCTAGTCTTAGGTCTGTTGCAGACTAAAAAGGTTTTCTTTAGGGATTTATCCTTATTTGGGTCCATCAATCATTGTTTAAACTCTTAAATAGTTTCAGTCCTTGCAGATCAATAACACTCCCACTGCTTGGTGCTACTGCCACTGCTTCACTGTGGGATTGGTATCAGGGTGATGATCAGGGTTTACTTTGTGCCATACATCACAGTGTAACATTCTGTAATAATAAATGTAATAGTGCGCAATGGAATCTATAAAATTTAATATATCTTTTTATAACCAGGCCCTGGTTAATACATTTCTATACATTTGCCAAAGACTACAGTCTGTAATTGCAGAACTACACAGTGCTAAGTTGATCTGATAATATTGGCAATAAGTGTAGAAACAAGGAGGTGGGCCTAATAAAGTGGAAGTTTTTGTAGTGTGTTTATTTAGATTGCCATATAATTCCTGTTAAATTTGGTTTATCCCAGGTTATAACAGTACAAATTGTGGAAAGAACAGTTGGGTGTGGTGAATATTTGTTATCCTGCGTAGTTAGTTTACCCTTTAACAAACATGTGATTTTGTGTCCAGACATTTAGTATGCATTCACATACATACCCAAGCACCCATAAAATGCATTAGGCTGACATACAAATAAATATATGTATATGTTTCTCTCATTTGTACAGGATTGTACAAGATTTGTACAAGAACTATTTATATAGAGCATTGCAAATTAATTTATTTGGATAAACACGCTATACAACTAATGTGCCCCAGTATCAGAAGTCATAACTAGCGCTTTTAAACACTGTTCACCTTTTAGCACTTTACATGTTTCCTTTCAATCATTCAAGAATTGTGTAGGTATTATTAAACTGTCTTATTTAAACTGTTTTGCAGTTGCTTTTCTGAAGTCCACAGCACCCCAGGACCGAACTACTCCTCCCCCCAGGCCGGAACGTCCACCTCTGGGGGGTTGGTGTGTGGCGTGAGCCCCCCTATCCCCCAGCGTCAGGGCAGTGTTCAATCCGTCCCCACCTCTTGCCAGAACCCTTATCCCCCTCCTCCACCACTTGGTCTGCTAAGACACAACCATCCCTGCCAGGTCCACCAGCATCACCAACCGATCCCACAACCTCACATCAAACCAGAACACTGTGCACACTACGCCTCAGGGTGAGTAAGTGAGTAAGTCAGATAGTGAAAGAGAGAGAGAGAGAGTAAGAATGTGTTTGTGTAAGAGAGAGAAAATTAAAGAGACATTACAGAAGGAGGTTAGACTGCAAATATGTTATTTAAACATAGGTGATAAGAGGAAGGAGAAAAAGGACAGAGGGGACAGAGTAGTGTAAGACTTTGTGGAATCTAAACTTTAAATATTATTTAGACACTAATTACCATACTCAGACTTCATCTGCTCCGTTTTTTCATACTTCAAAAAAAACTTTTTTTTTTGTAATCACCACCAAATCAGCTTATGAACAAGATTGGAACTTCATGCTTCAACGTCATGCTAAACCCCTTTGACATTTGGATTGCCATAGCCACACCTCTGAGTTGCTGACTCGATTGGCCATTCAACAGAAGACTTTCCCCACCCAGTCTGCAAAATGACCTGAGTGAAACCTCAACAAATAAAGCTCAAACAAATCTTATAGAGGTAGAGAAGGGAGTCAACCATGAGCAATCTGAAGAAAAAGACAAATGGATATGTACTGATAACCCATTATGAATTATGGTTTTGAGTGATGCATTACATTTTCGCAATCGCTTGGATTTTGTAATGTGGAAAAAATGGGAACAACAGGTACAGTTGTGCAAAGCAATCCGGGGCTTGTTATTGTAGCTTTTTTTTTTACTTATTAGAGTGCACTATGAATAGATTCCCTTGTTATTTTGCCTCTTTTTTATTGCAGAGCATTGCCTGAATCACCACCTGACTCTAGCTCAGAGCCCTATTCCCCCCAGCAAGTGAATGGTAAGTTCCCTCCACTAAAATATTTCCTTAAAAAGCATTCCAGAGATGGAGTAATGAAAGCAGGTAAACTAAACTAAAAATGCAGTGACTTTTGCATTACAATACAATTTACAGGGTGGCTCATAACAGTACAGTGTAGTTATTGGACAGTCTAGAAAAACAGGAACAAGGAAATGCAGTCACAGGATTATCACAGATTCTATGTAGTGGGAATAAAATGGCAGATTTTTATTTCATTTCATTTGATATTTTATTAATTGATATAGCTGCACTTGTGCCTGCTGCACACCTATGTTTGTCTTTCTCACCGAGAAGAAAGGCGTGGAATACTTTAATCTGGCTGGCTGAAATCCAGTTTTACAATGGAGCTCTGTTGGGAAAAATCTAAATGTTTATATTACTTTTATTTTACTGTAAATTATAACTTTAAATATAAATTGTAGATGTTGGTTAAAGTACGGTCAGTGTGTATTTTATATGACTCCTAGTGTCAGAATGTATAAAACATTTTAATCACTGCAGTTCCCTCTTCAGAGTCACACATGCTTAGGACGATGACGCCGGAAAATATGTGTCATATGACAACACCACCTCTACCTCCACATGGCCACTATCCGAGCATACACCGGGACATGTACCTGAAACCAGAGCCCATGATTTCACAGTACCCAATCGGTCCAGCCAGCAGTGGTGGTGGAGACATGCAACAGACTCAGATGCTTCATCAGCTGCTGCAGCATCCACAAGGACAAGAGTGAGCATACCAATGAGACATAATAATAAGGAAAAGAACATAACAGACAGGGACCATGAACTAATTACATTTCGTTTATGTGATTTTTGCATTTAGCGGTATTTCTGTTCACCAAACCAAGAAGAGGAAGCATTCTGATTCTCCTAACAGCACTCTCAATGCTCAAATACTGAGTGGCGTTATTAAGCAAGAACCAGGTACACTCATGTACACATACATATACCACACAGATATACACACACACTTTACTGCTTCCAAACATGTTTTACTGTGGCTTTGCTTTAAGGTTTGATGCAGGATGCTGAGAACTCCTATTTGGACCCCAACTACCAGTGCATAAAATGGCAGCCACACCAGCAGAACAAATGGACTCCATTATACGATGCCAACGGGAAAGAACTGTGGGTGTCATTCCTTAACACTGTATCTCATATTAGAAATAGCTGTATATTTTATGGATGGCAAAGAAAAACAAGAAGTGTATGGGTCTTTGGTTAGGTAGATGCTTTTAGGAAGGGGCATCAGGCAAAAGAGAGAGACAGGCAGAGGGAGCGGGAGAATGGTGAGGATAAAAAGTATGGAGAGGGTTGAGAATTCCATTGAGGTGAGCTGTGTGGAGGAGTAAGAGTAGAAGTAGTTTCGGTTGACTTGAAAAAGGGGGAGAAAAGAACATAGAGAATGCAGTTAAAGAAGAGAAGAAGAAAGATGCAGAAAACACATCGATAAGGGGAACATTTGTAAGTAACTGAAAAACACCTATTAAAATTCCACAAAAAAGACTACTATGGAAGTGTTTAAGAGAGGAGGGAGTTTAGTGGTTGGTATGGGTATAATACATATAGTAGAATTACTACTAAAATTGATAGAAATAGCAATTATTTTAATTACACAAAGTGTTTCTCTTTGGAGGAAAAATGACACAAAGTGTTTCCCCTTTTAACTGACCATTTACTTTTCTCTCTCATTTTGATCTGTCTCTCTCACTGTCACTCTGACTGTAGTCCAATGCCCACATACAGGGTGGATGCTGACAAGGGGTTTAATTTCTCGTTGGCTGACGATGCGTTTGTGTGTCAGAAAAAGAACCACTTCCAAGTCACTGTGTACATTGGCATGCTGGGAGATCCAAAATATGTGAAAACCAATGAAGGGTTGCAACCAATTGAATGCTTCTACCTGAAACTAAATGGAGTCAAGGTAAGCAATAAAGAGGAATGACTTTACAGCCAGTAGGTTAATGTGAACCAGATTAAGCACAATGTGAGACATTCCATATACAGTCTGGGACAGACTTTGGGACAGTTTGTGAGTGATGTGTACATAGACTCAAGTATTCCAAAAACTGTGATTTGTGATTCACAGATTTGAACCAGTTTTCCCTTGTTATTGTCTAAACTGTAAGCAGAATTCAGTCAAGTGAAACTGGACTAAATTCCATCATGAAAGTTATTCAAACATAAAACTGTGGAAGCCATTTGAGGGCAGTTAGTACCATAATAGCAAAACATATTTTCACACATTGAATTCAGTACATTTCATTTTTTACTCCCTAATGCTTTTTTTCAAAAACAGCTTGAAAGGCATGTTTTATATTATTAATCATGTTCTGTTTTAGTAGTTGGTAATTTCAATACCAATTTGAGTACAAATATCTACAGCTCATAGATAGATAATACATAAATATTTTACTTAAATATATTATCCTCCAATACTTTGACTCTGCAGTTAGAAGCCATGAACCAGACCATCAATGTTGAACAGTCGCAGTCTGACCGCAGCAAGAGACCATTTAAACCGGTTCTGTGAGTTCCCCAATTTTCATAATTTGCTTATATGATAACATTAAAACTTAAGGTAATAACAGCCCTTTTTATTACTATTGGTTAATAGTTGATGTAAATAACTTGTATATAACTGATAAATAACTGATACTCATTTCACATGTATGGTTGCTTTTTCTTTCAGAGTTACTTTGCCCGCTGAACAGGTGACCAAAGTGACAGTGGGTCGATTGCACTTTAGCGAGACCACAGCCAATAATATGAGGAAGAAGGGCAAACCAAATCCTGACCAGAGGTATTAAAGGCAAAATATACATATATTTTTACACTTGACCACATTTAGATACTCTGCATACAAATGTCAAAACAGTATCACAGTGTCTATTTAATATACAGTACATTTCTTCAGGAATGAGCCAGATATGTTTCTTTACTCGCTTTGCTGATTCCCATTTGTTGCTGGATAGGAGCTCAAATATTGGTTGTCTACAATGTTTGCTATTTGTATGAGCCGAGTCTTACAACTTAATTATCAACTAAATAATATTAAAAGCGGGTTAATTTTATCGGAAAGTCAATAATAGAAAAGGACTGGCGTAAGAAAGCTACCCCAATCACCTTACACATGACTAATTTTATTCCGAATTAATTTCTGTGACTATGAAATCGCCTGAAAACATTTGGTGAAGGGCATTCATTATGAACGTGGAAACTTTTCTGCTTAACAAAACCTAACATCCACAGTTAATGTGAAATCTGAAAACATATTTCTTTGTTTTTAATGTCTGAAAATCATATAGCATAATGAATATAAGGATGCATATTCTCAATCTTCCGGACTGAAGGACCAGTAAATACATTTTATATTGTAATCTTTCTGATAGCTGTTGGGTCACACAGGTACTTACTAGAATTAAAACATTGTAATTCAATTATCATAAACACCCATTTAAGATTATTTTAAAATCCTTTTTTAATCAAGGTCTTGGTCAAAGTGAACTGAAAGAGGGCAAGCTAAGTAAAACATCCTGTGTTGTTCTACAAAGAAAGCTCTATAACCATCTTTTCTTTGTGTGTGTGTGTGTGTGTGTGTGTGTTTGTGTGAGTAGGTACTTCATGTTGGTGGTGGCTCTCCAGGCTCAGTCACACAGTCAGAGCTACACGGTGGCGGCGCAGGTGTCTGAGAGGATTATCGTCAGGGTAACCTCTGTCAGTCTAACTGTGTCTGTCTGACCATCCCCCTCCAATCAGTGCTTATTTTAGTGTGTCAGTTATCTGACTCTGATCATTCATCTTAACTGTATCTTGAACCTCCATATTACACATTATTATTAATTTAAGAACATCCAGGCACAGGTTACTTGTTCCAAACAATGCCATAAGAACTATTGTCAGGGTCGTAGATGCTCCGGCAGCTATCCCAAGGGAACATGTGCTACAGGTGTAAGTGTGCCCTAGATGGGATACCAGTCCTTTGCATGGCTGGGTCAGGGTTGTTGTTGCAGAAGTGGGGAATAACTGGCAAACTGGCATCTCATCCCCAAGAATAGTCAATCATGTCTACATGTAAACCCCAGCTCATAGGAAAGGCCCCACTGGTAATTAATAAGCAGTCATTCTTTAAGGAGTTAACCTGGAATGGTTTTGTGCTGTAGAAGACTTTATAGAGTGGGTCAACTCTCTCGTTGTCAGTATTAGATCTCGAGCAATTCTGAATGCAACCCCATGGAAATAACTGTTGTGGCATTGCATAAAGTTGATGAAACAATGCCACACAAAATGCAGACTTTAATCAAAGTTAAAGGCAGTCTGTAAGAATTCAGATTACTTAAACACTAACCGTGTTGATTTAACATTGACATATATGCTGTGTGCTTTTCTTGTAAAATAAACAGTTTGGCAGGTTTAGTGCAGGTGTAGACAGTCAGACAGGACATGAAAAAATCTTAGGCCAGCATTAGATTAGTTGTACAATTGTTTTTGCATTGTACCATTGCTAATACAATCAATCTAATGCTTTTGCATTGTGCTGTATATGTGCTTTTGTAGTTATGCTTTAAAGCAGTAATTCTATTTTGACTGATAAAGAATTAATAAAGCCCATCTCAGGCATATGACTAAACCTACAGTATTTCCTAAATAATTTTACACGCTGTTGCAAATGCTGTTTAGGATACAGTATGACTGACTGAAGTTATTAATGTGGACATTCCTGCTAGATTACATAATATTAAAAAAAGAAGTTTACATGGCTTAATTATACAATTTGAGTCATAGTTTAAGAAAGTATTTATGACACAGATTGTGTGAAAGTCTTAACTACATTAGCTTCAAAGTAAAACTGAAAACTCACATATCAAACAAAGACAGCGCCTTTATTTGCTGATCAGTAAATAGCGTTAGTGTGTTAAAATGTGTAGTTTATTGTCCTGTGTACGTATGGTTTGATAAGCTTTCTCTGTCTGTCTTTCTCTCTCCCCTTTTTTGTCCTTTTCTTTCTTTCTAGGCCTCTAACCCAGGTCAGTTTGAAAGTGACAGTGAGGTGTTGTGGCAGAGGGGTCAGATGCCCGATTCAGTGTACCACCATGGCCGTGTGGGCATCAATACTGACCGCCCTGATGAGGCTTTGGTTGTCCATGGCAACCTCAAGGTCATGGGGTCTGTTGTTCATCCGTCTGACATCCGCACCAAAGAGAATGTGTGTGAGGTGTGTGTGTGGGTGTTTTTGGACCATCACAAGCTTGTCTGCAAATGCAGTTTTTATTGCTATCACTTCATATCAAATACATTTTGTTAGGTGGACACCACAGCAAACCTAAAGAGGATCTCTCAGATGCGCCTGGTGCATTACCAGTATAAGCCAGAGTTTGCTGCCACTGTGGGCATCGACAACACAGCAGAGACTGGTAACCATCGTACCCTTTATTAAACAGTTTTTAACAACCTGTGTATACTCTGAGATATAGGTTTATTGTAATGTGAGAAACATGTGGTCTGTCTAACACCATTCCTGTGTATGTTTCAGGAGTGATAGCGCAGGAGGTTCAGCAGATACTTCCAGAAGCTGTAAAGGAGGGGGGTGATGTAGTTTGCGCCAATGGAGAGACCATTCCAAATTTATTGGTGGTGAACAAGGTATGCGCGCACACACTCACGAATGTGGATATTTACACAATCTAAATGTAGTGTTTTTTTAAACGGCTCTTAAATATTGATAAATATGCCATTTGGAGAAAATGCTTACAATTCAGCAATAATCGAACAACCCTGTCCAGAACATTGAGCACAGAAAGTAAAAGTGAAGAACCTTGCGCAAGAAACCATTAGTGACTGATTGGCAGAGCTTTTTACAATTCTGATTTGTAGTCCAGAACCTTAACCACTGCACCACAGTAAAAATGTACAACTGAACATGGAGAATGATGTAATCACACTTAGGCAAATATGAAATATGAAGACTAACATGAACATTCAGGAGACTGTTATGGAAAATGAGAGCGCAGATATGCACATCCTTGAGACATCACTACAATATTATTAATGAGAAGGTATTCGTATTTTTATAGCTATTTGTCTAAAACATTTACACTTGAAATAATAAATATTTAACCCATTTTGAAAAGTAAGGATTGATATCTTGAAACTTTTCAGCAGAGCTAGAGCTTGTCCTTATCAAGTAAATGATGTAGCAAGTGAACAAAGAAAATAAATGATGTAGTATTTAAGAGTAGCAGGATGGTTATTTTTTTAATACTAACATGTCACAACTAAACTGCCCCAAAAAAAAAAAAAATATATATATATATATATATATATATAAATAAAACTTTAATATAATTGTCTGTAAAAGTCCGTTTTACCTGAAGTTGGACTAGTTTGTTTGTTTATTTGGTTTACTGATGTCACTGTCAAAATCACAAGGTATATGTCAACCATAGTGAAGACTTGTCACAAATGATGAAAGAGAAGGTGATTTCACCGCTAAAAAAAGGGAAGTGGGGTAAGATGATATGCAATACTGTGAATATTCTTAGAGACATCAGCATTGTAAGTTCAAAACTTGGAGCATGGCAGAAAACATGCCCGGCCTTTTGAATTTCATCAAGTGCCCTTCTCACCAGGACCCTAACAGATTAAAACCAACAACAAAACAACAAAAAAGGTGACATAAATTACTTTTAGCTGGACCCTACAATGTACACTCCTCTTGACCAAAAATCACAAGAATAGAAGCCAAGGATAGGCAGCACTGGGACACAGTTATATAATAAAGAAACATAACTGGAACTGTTGAGCTAACTGGATCTGTCTGGTGTGTGAAATGTGAGGCTTATGATCAAAATAATATTCTCCCAACAATCAAGCACATAGGTGGGTCAGTGATTAAATGAGTATGTGTTTTGCTTGTCAAAGAATACAGTCATTCACAGAAATACCAGGCAATTTTGAGGAGGAATGCCTTCTGTTATTAATTTAAATCTTTTTGACAACCGGACTCCAGCAAAACAGTTATCATAAACAAACTTCCAAGTCAGCTTGGTTAAGGAATCAGTCCAGGGATGTTCTGAAGTGTACTCTTGTCAGTCTTAAATCCCATAGAAAATCTTAGGTGAGATGTGAAGAATGGAATGCATGGAAGTCATCAAAAGTCATTGAGCTAGAAGATCCTTGTGCAAAAAAGAAAGATTTCATGGCAAAGCTTCCATTAAACAAGTGTCAGTAGCTTGTCGGCACTTAAAATTACTTATCAGAGGTTATCAAGGATGCTCCACTAAGTACTGTGGTTGGGGGATAAGTAATTGTAAACATTGACATTTGTCGCAGGAACTAGATGTACATCTTTTGTATGTTTTTGTTTCATTCTAAACACAGCACCATAATACTTATTAAAGGGAAGGAGGGCTTGTATGTTTCTGTATGCAAGTGTGTATGTTGTGCATTTAAACTATATTTAAAGTGTTGCCTTATTATGTGTGTTTACTATAGGAGCGTATCTTCATGGAAAATGTGGGAGCGGTAAAAGAGTTGTGTAAACTGACTGATAATCTGGAGACCCGAATTAATGAACTTGAACGCTGGAGTCGGAAACTTGCTAAGCTACGGCGTCTGGACAGCATGAAGAGTAGCATCAGTGGGGGTACCGTCAGGTGTGTGTGTGTGTGTGGATGATTACCTTTGTTATTCATACTGAGAAAGAGAAAAGAATATAAACAGGAGATTTTTCAAACAATTTCATAATTTTCAATTTTCAAAACTCAATATAGGTTAATTTTTACCAAGGGTGTCAATCATTCTGGTGCTGACTGTAAATGATTCTTTTACAATTGTGACCTATCTGTAATGTGATACTGTTTAAATAGTATTGTTAAAGATAATGCACTTATCCTGGCCATGAGGTCTTGAGTGCTGATTAGCAAGTCTAAGGTGCATTACCAGTGTGTTTGTGTTACCACAAGGTTTTAACAAATGTGTGTGTGTTTCTTTTTTTGTTGTTTCAGCCAATCTGGAAGTTACTTTAGCAGAACTGGAAGTGGTCCACTTAAGAAGAAAACAACCCTGACAGGAAACAAGGTACAGGAATAAAATACAGTGCAGCATACGCTAGTTAACATTTTTGTTCTGTAATGAACATTTTCACATTTTTAGTAGTCTGCACACACAGATTTATTGTCTTTAAATTACATCTAATTACTACACAAAAAGACAAAAGTATCAAGCACCCACAGGAGCTTTTATGTCATTTCATTCTTGCCATTAATATTTGCAGCCATAACAGCTTCCACTCTTCTCAGAAGGAGTTTTACAAGTTTTGGACTTGTCTGTGGGATTTTTTGCTCATTCATCCAGGAGATCATTTGTGAGATCAGACACTGATCTGGCTAATAGTTCAAGTACGGTATTATCCCTTCTCCACCAAACATAACAGTTTGCACAGTGAAGTCAGCCAATGTTCTCCTGGCATTCACCAAATCCAGACTTATCCATGAGACTTTCAGATAGCGTAGTGTAATTTACCACTCCACTGAACCCATGCCATAAAGCTCCTGGTTCAACTGATGATAATACCAGGGTAGGGTTGGAACTCTGCAGTTCATAAAATAAAACTTTTATGGTTCCTAAGCGCTTCCAATTTTCAGTACCATTTACAGGAGATCATGGAATATTTAGGAGGGAAGAAATTTCACACACTCACTTGTTGCAATGGTGGCATCCTATGGTAGCACCGTGTTCATATTCAGTTACTTAAAATGACCAATTCTTTTATAAATGTTTATAAAAGCAAATGCCATGCAAGGGTATTGATTCTGTACGCCTGTGGCAACAGGGTGGAATGAAACACCTGAATTCATTGATTAAAAGATGTGTCCCAATACCTTTGTCCATGTATAATCTGTTGGGAAAGAAGACAATGTTGAAAACTGTTTGACCTGTGTTTTCAGAGTGCAGTTCCAGAGCAGAGCTGCTTGAGTCACAAGTTTCTGCAGGGTACCATTTTGGCCCTGGTCATCATCATGGCCTTTAGGTGAGTTTTGGCCCTGGTCATCATCATGGCCTTTAGGACACTGTACACTACTCACAAACATTAGGGGATATTTCATTAGGGGATCTATTTAATTTTGGGGTATGTCCTTAATTCTTTAAATGATTAAATATTAAAAAGTGAACATCAGCTTATTTATAATTTTTTAATTTTGTTTATTTTTGTTTCTCATTCACTAGTGTCATATCAATGTCTGTACTGTATGTGTTAAACATGCATCAGCATGGAAACTTGGTTGAACCTGACAGGTATGTATATGTCAATGTGTATGTCTGATCTCATGTTTAAAGCAGCGTTTTTGCTTGTTCCCTTTATGTTAAACTGAAATGTAATATGTTTTTGCACTATGGTCAGCGTTGCATTTGATGTGCCTTTATAGTATAGCTCTGTTGTGCAGCTAAAACTGACTAATATACCATGCTGGGACCCCCTTTTTCAGTTTTGTTGATATTTAAACAGATACCAGTACTTACAAGTTGAAAAACCTTCAATTATTATTAATCAGTTTATTAAAGTGCGACTTAAAGCCACCATGAACAAAAAGAGATAAAACACCTGTTTGCTTATGCATATGCCTTTACTGCACCCTGTCTGGACTGCCTGTACCTCATTCCCTTGGTTTTCTGCCATAAAAGCACCATCTGCCTTCCTGTCATAGCTTCTTTCTTCTGCCACTGTTATAGAGGACTGGACATGAACATGGTCTACTAACCTTATTAGGCACAGAGGAGAGGTCATGTAACTCATCTTACATTGAATGCCTGACAGTCCTTGGAAGGCTGTTCTCTTTAACAGGAATATCTGGTTGATGTCTTGTGCACCGAATTCAACTCACCACCAAGGTGTAATTACATGTCCAGAAGATATGGGCTGCGTCCGAAATCGCATACTTTGACAGTACACACTAGATTCAATAAAGAGCGTACTGCTTTAACTACAGTGCGTACTTAAAGTACGCAAGTATGCAGTATACGCAGAACCTCATCTTACCAATGTCATGTGACGCATGACGTCACACCAACAACAAAAATCGCCTCCATTCAGTTCATTAAAAGCCCAATTTGCCAACATTTAGAATTATTTGAAAATATTTTTCATTTGAAAACTATTTTCAATTAAAAAAATTTTTTTTAATATTTAATTTGAAATTTGTAAACCGTCACCTCAGCGCTGTCTGCTATCTTACTTCATCAGTCATCCGGGGACTTTTGGTGTACTGTTTCAAGCATACTTTGTATTCAGACACTCTACATGCTCTCGCCTACTGCTTTCGCGTACTGTATAGTATGGAAGTATGCGATTTTGGACGCAGCCTAGGTCTCATAATTCAGAAGGCACAATCACAAACTCGATCATTGAACTCTCACCCAATTGGTACAGATTGGCGCCCTGGTACAGAGTCAGTAAGAGATACACCTGTTCCACATTCTCCAAGAATACTAAAAAAAATTTAGGTTGGTTTACGGGCATCTCAAACACATTTCTGAACATCCCCAATCCTTCCAAGGGCTTCCATCCCATATTGTCTGACCTCTCCCTTCAGACCTGTTCACCATGGGTAACCCTACTGTGCTCTCAGTGACATAGCTCTGAAGATTGTGGAAGCGCATATACTCCTTATAAATCCTTGAAGTGGAGAAAAAATGTTTAGTTTACAATTCAGGAAAATTAAACAGTATAAAAAGTACAATATTGAAATAAAGCATACAGCACAGCTTCCATGACTGGAGCGCTACTCTCTCTACTCACGAGCTTTAAACTGTCATATGATGCTTTTTTTTATTCTTTGCAAGCTTGTGCCTTAAATATCTTGTTCCTAGTTTGTAGGTTTAGCTAGACACCTCTATGCACAATAAGTAACTGGGTTTTCCTGTCTAGTCTTTATTTATGGACTGATGTGTTTTCTAGTTTGTATTTCTTCTCTCACTGCTTTAGTCCTTTCCTGTCATTTGTAGCCCTATGTCCTCCTGTCTTCTTTATATCTCCTGGGTGCCCTTCCCCACCGCCACTGTCACTTTCTGTCCATCCATCTGTCTGTGGTATGCTCTCTGCATTTCTCTTTGCATTTTCCTGTTTGCAACCTGTATTAGTTTTCTGATTAAATATACTTAAACTAATTTAAAATGTAGTAAGATCAATTTTATGATCAATATTATAAAATTTAAAACACCCCTACTTTTAAACCCTTTTCAATAAACATACGTTACGTGACAAAATATGGAGTATTTTATTGCCAATAAAGTACAGCAGCCTACATTTCTCAGAGTTAGGTATGATTAAATTAAATCTAAGCCACTAAATGCATATTCCTATATTAATGTTATGAATTAAAACAGTTAATGGATCCTATGTTGTTTTTAATAAAACTGACCAAGCATCAGAATATACTATAATAACTGAGACTTAATATGGGTAATGTACACCAACATTAGCACATGGCTAGCAGACCTGTTCGCTAGCTACAAATAAACAAACTTTGGATTAGAAATCCTCTTGTAATTTCAGTATCTGTTGTGATTGAACATTGTTACAAAGGAAACCACTTTGGAATTATTTATTATTTTTAAAAACTCAGCAAGTCTTAGATATAAAATTAATAATGTGAGCTTTGTGCCATGTTACCCATTTGATGGGGGTCTAATCCTAATAATTTTTGTTTTGTAGTTGTACTTTAAGTGATATTCCCTTATAAGGATGCAAATACTTACTGTGCTCTCTTTGTCTGTCTCAGGTCCCGCTCCGCCTTAAAGTCATCTCAAGAGGCTGTTTATTCATCCACCATTTTCCCACACTCATCAGGTACCAAAATAATAAACAATTAAAATACGCACAGTGACACAGTGGTTAGCACTGTTGCCAGCTTCGGGCACCACATGTAGAGTTACCACTTAGACCATGACTCCCTGTGACCCAAAATTGCATTGTGTATGAAAATGAATGGATGCTCACATGCTATTTTGATCTGTTACACATTCCAATAATGGGCTGTTTGATAACTGTCCCCTACAGACATAGTTTCCACCACTCCAACTCTACCTAACCGTCTGTCTTGCTGCCCTCCTACAACTGCCATGACCAACCCATCAGCTACAGTCGGCATGTCACCAAGTGTCAACCAGTCCACGTCAGGTAATACAAGGAATACACCTACTTACGACAACAGCAAGAAACTGTATTCTGATTGTCCTGTCTGTCTTCATATTCTGGGCATTCAAAAAAAAAATTCAGCATGATGGACTGAATGAATGAGAGCGACTGACTTACACTGATCTTACACTTCAACACGCAGACACTTGCTGTATTAATTGAGGCTGTGATCCTGATTTTTTTCTCTGACTTACACTGAATGATTTGTGCAGCGAGAAATTACGTTTGTGTTTACACTGCTTAATGTCTAATCTAACTTTGCATATTGCCTATATAATCAGCTCCTACGCCAGAACATCTGTCATTAAAGCAGAAAACAGTCATTAATTATCAGTGTAAAAGGTGGATTTTATTTCTCTCTCTTCTCTCAGAGTCTGGTAGTCCTGTACCCACCATGGTCAGTATCAATAGGAAAGGCAAGTCTCGTGTAGTGGATAAAGACATCAGAAACAGGAATAGACTGAGCCATACTTCAGCCCCGATGTTTCTCAACAAGGGCAAGAAACCTCAGCCTTCAGATACAGATACTGCTGGCAGCACGAACCGCCTGCCTGGACAACGAAGGCAACGCAGCACACACACCGAGGGTACATCCTTTTTCTTATGGTTAGGTACACAAACACTTATAAGACAAACTGTTTTAATGCTCTCAGTGTTTTGAAATGTAATATTCATATAAAAACATGCAAAAAAAAGCATTAATCTAAATCAATCTATGATCAAATTTCTTTTTTTTTATCCTATGCAGATGGACAATTCCTGCCAGTCCTGAATGAACTTTATGTGATAGAGACTAATCAGGATTTGAGAACGTTGAACTGTGCCTCATCAGGCAGCTGCAGGTAGGAGCACATTTTTATAGGCTGTTAATTAAACCTGGGGTTCAAATGCATAGTTGCAGTGTAGTACAAGTGCTTGCCAAACTATAGATGGTACTACTGAGGTAACTGGGCAATGAACAGGTTTTTATCCCCTCATCAGGGCTGGTATCTGCTTTTTTGTACAAAAGAGGAACAGAATGAGCACTGCTACAAAATGACCTCCAGCAGGCCACTGGTCAGAAAGGCTTTTTGAGTGTGGGCTGAGGGCCCTGTGCTCACTGCCCAGCACTAATTGGCCATAGAACCATAAATGGCAGATCTGCCCCTGGTGACCTGTGCTTTTCATAGAAAGCACAAATGACGCTGAGCACGTGACACTGTGGAGAACGTTATGCTGGCTGCATCAGCATGTCTGGTTTGGTGGTCAGTGATGGTCTGGAGAGTCCTTGGAAGGACACACGGACATCTAAAGGCTACACAATGGCACTATGACTGCTATTAGGTAGAAGAGGAGAGTTTATATAAGAAGCATTTTATTTGATTTAATTAAACAAGATCATCAAAAAAGCAAATGAAAAGGATGGTTTACCAGAAGTCTTCCCAGTACATCCCAAGCTTGTTCTATCAGATTCAGGTCTAGAGAACGTGAAGGCCTGTCCATGCGCTTGAGTCCCGCCTCCTGAATGTTGTTGAATCGATCATACCATGTTAAATTAATGCTAGTCTCTATTTTATAGGAAACGTAGCCCTGGTGAATTACTGCCGTTTTATTAATTAGTCTAGTGTACTTATAGTATTTCTGTACACTATTTTTGTATAATAAACAAAATGTGAATAAGTCTTCTTTGTCCATAGCTACACAATACTTCTGCATGGAATTAAAAATTCATCCATGTCCCATATCACACTACATATGAGGTCAGTGCATATTAACATAAAATCGCAGGTATGTTATTTTAACCAAATCTGGCTCAGTCACAGAAGTTTGTTCTTGCCCTAGGTCTTCTGAAGTCGTGTGGGTGAAGCTGTGCAGTGTCAGCACAGGACCCCTATGTCAGAATCATACACAGACTGAAATGCCTGAGGTCAAAAGTTACACTACAAAGGTAACAGGCTTTAATAGTGATTTGCATGTATTGTTTGCAATTACAGAGGTCAGTCGTTTCTTGATGTTTGCACACTCCTCCATATAGATCTTCTCCAGATTCCTCAAGTTTTGGGGTTTTAAGTTTCAGCACCCTCCAAAGATTTTCTATTGGGTTCCAGTCTGGAGACCAACTAGTCCACTCCAGGACCTTGAAATGCTTCTTACAGAGCTACTCCTAAGTTTTCCTGGCTGTGTGTTTCTGGTCATTGTCAACCTGAAAGACCCAGCCACGACTATCTTCAGTACTCTTACTGAAGGAAGGAGGTTGTTAGTTGTGTCAACAGTTGTCGCATTTTCACCAACCTGTTGCCTATTGTCCTGTAGCCCATCCCAGCCTTGTGCAGGTCTACAGTTTTGTCCCTGGTGTCCTTAAACGCCTCTGGTCTTGGGCATGGTAGGGATTTTGGAGTGTGATTGATAGTGTGTGGACAGGTGTCTTTTATAAAGTTAACAAGTTAAAACCAGTGCAATTACTACAGGTAATGAGAGCAGAATAGGACGACTTCTTAAAAGAAAACTAAAAGGTCTGTGAGAGTTAGAATTCTTGCTGGTTGGTAGGTGATCAAATACTTATTTCATGCAATAAAATGCAAATTAATTATTTAAAAGATATGCAATGTGAAGTATTATTATTATTATAATAAAATTACAAACCTCTCCTTCGTTTGGGAAAACTTGTGAATTGGCTGTGTATTAAATACTTCTTTTCCTTACTTTATATCCTGTAAAGTGATAAAAAAAAACCATGCAAACTCTAGCATCTAAAGACAAAATACAATACAGGACATAAAAGTAAAACAGCTGATTGCAAGTTGATACACAGCATTTATAGCTTATAAGAAAGTATCTTTAAAAAAAAAATTGTTAGACTTTAGAAATGCCTACTCATTCAGGACAGTTAATTGTCTTAACATATCCTGTGCACCAGTACTGTAAAGGACCAGTACCTGGAATACATAGGAATACTCAGGACCTGGCCTAGTTTTCTTTATGTTTAACAATACACATGCAGCGGAATTAATAGCCAGCCAGTGTGTATGATTTGAGAGCACAGTCTCAAAGCACACACACTGCTCAGAAAAAATAGGGGATATTTTATTTTGAAATATCCCCAAATTTTTGTGAGCATTATATACACTAATCAAATTTTTTACATTGAATGTTATTTTACAGGGTACCAGTCACATGTGGCCAGTTCCAGTTGCATCGTTCCAAAATTTTGCCTACCATTTTCAGGTGTCATTATCTGTGAGTTAACATTATGAATATCAGTATACACACTGTATTGTAAATTTTCTCTCATTTGATGAAGTATGCTGCTTACCTTCCTATACATTCCAACAGGATGAGATGGGCTGCTCTGACTCAGAGGAACAGAAGATGCTGGACACTACTTCATTCACAGATTACTATTTCTTCATTCAAAGCAGATGTACTTGATACAGCGTGTCCAAATTGCCAAATCTGAAGCTTGTCCCTCTGACCACGTGTCAGTTTATTGTCCGTGTTTAGTGTAAGTTTGAGATATTATAAGGTAGATGTAGTGTAAAGCCATCCAAATCCTATTCTCTTCAGTGTGCATTTTCATTGATCATTGTAAAAATTGTTGCTAGCAACATGCCGACCTGCTTGTAAGAGATACATCATTTGTTCTACACTACACATTTGTTCTCTGTTTTACGATCATGTGGATATACACATAACGCTGATCATTTTATAACAAACCTCCAGTCACACAGTTTGTAGGTATACATTTACTGACTTTGGTCTGTCAATTACACCTATACCTTGTTCATCAATGGAAAATAATCACCAATAGTCAAATTAACCAGATAACATTTAGGTGATCCATAAACAAAAATAAAAACAATCCATATAGAACCACAACCACAGGTGAAGAGCTTTTGGACAATTCCAAGCACTGAAAATTAGCTAGCTGTGGTCATTCACAATACAGTAAACATATGAAACAGCACAAACTAGGGCTGGGTGATATAGAACAATAATAGCACAACTTAGCTCAATATTTTAAAATCTCCTTTGAATTAATGTTCGATTAACAGTATAATGCATACAATCAAGTATGACAATTCTAGTAGTCCCTGCAACATGTGTCATTCATTAATATTATTAATATGAAAGTGTTTTTAATGAAATTTTCAGCTTGCATGAAAACAAGGAAACCACAATAAATAGAGGTAATATGCAGAGTAAATTATTTTTTATTTTGTGGCGTTTCAAATGATTAAACACGTGACAAATTGTACAGGAAAAAAATGCCCAGTTATCCACAAGGAATAACTTTTTAAAAGTTCGCGATGATTCCCGAATCTACTGGTAATACAAAACCCTATATGTACTGTATATTACAACCTAGATTTTTTTATTTCGACACCACGCGGTGTGTATTTGATGCACAAAGAGTTGATTCGCATCCCGAGACTGACAGTGTGAAATGACTTTGTGGAAGTATTCATAATGGTGTACAACTTAACACTTAAATTGTAAATAGTTTATTTCTTTTTACATTTAATATTTTTGCAGAAAGCTAAGAAAAGATAGGAAGTGAGTACCGTTTTATAGGGTCTTCGTTCCACTTTAAAACACTAGGTGGCGGTATAGACCCATATATTCCTCCACCAATATAGGAAAATGAGCCACGAGCACGTGAAAGATGTGAAAGACCAAAATGAGAAAAACTGTACTCGATACAATACATTAATTAGATTTGAAATAATCACCCAGCCCTAATACAAATACACCAGGTCATTCAAGTCTGCATATAAAATTGACCTGACCAGAAAGAAAACTTATTGCTGGGATTATACCTGTATTTGACCCCTTAGCCTTTGTTAAACTAGTAGGCCTAGATTTGCTGTGCTAAGACAGGTCCATTACCCCAAATATGGCCTGCAGGTGACATATGGGCCATATGAAGCCTTTTGATTTATTCATGGGGGTAGTGAAGGATTCTGAATTTTGAATAGACAGTTACAGTAAATACAGTATAAAAGTGTAAAAAGTGTAAAAGTATAATAACATGAATATACACATTGCCTGGGTGTAGGGAGGCCTGCATTTTCCGTATTTTTTGTATTCTGCGAATGTAATCTCATACTGGGTAGGAAAAATTGCACTCGGGTGTTTTAGTTAACATTCGCTTGCAACTAACTGGATAATTTGTTTACTATTTGAAATGTTACTCACAAGCCTAATTCTGTTATGAAGCTTGTGCTTTTTACACTGAGTTTCCCTTGTATGTGTGCACAAGAAAAACATTATGGGAACAATTCTTTTTGGGTGAAAACAGTCAATAACATATGAATGCTTCTACTTCTCTGAAACACTCAAGCTACCACAATTGGTAGTAAAAATTAATGTGCACCCAATGCAGATGGATTTCATTGTTATTGCTGGGGTAAGTCTGAAACACTGAAGCCATAGTGTTGTTGTAACCTATTGATTACTGGGTGAAAATGACTGGATATAGTAGGTAAAACTGGAACACTACACTGGAACACTCATTTTCTTAGAAACACTGGATTATACTGGTTTATTGGTTAATAATGGCTTAATTATTCCTTTATTTTAAGGAAGATATGGTCATTATGCTGACAAAACCATTTTACACTGCAAAAATTAATATACACCTTTTTAGTTTAAAATATCAGTTCTGAACCTATACAAGTTATTGGATTTCCCTTCATTAATCAATTAATATTCATCTTTAGCAGTTGTAGATGTCCTAATATCATACCAATTTGTTTGTATTTTAAAACTCTTAGCGTCTTGTGAACTTTCTCCGTTACTATACGCATTTTTAAGGCACAAATGTATGTACACGTATCCACTGTCTTCATTCTTATACATCACGACATCAGTGTTTCCAAGATAGGCCGTTTTGTTTTGTTTGTGTTAGACATTTGAATTAATGCTTAAAAATGAAGAATTTTGGGATGTACATGCAATACTTCTCAGCAATAGAATAAGCCATAAGCAGTGTAAAAAGATAACCATGACCTATATGCACATAATGACAAATTTAAAAAGTATTCACCCAATTATCAGTATGTCTGGGCAATGTTCAAATATATTTCAACAGTATCTTAAACGTTCATTAGGAAGCACCCGACTGAATGGTGTAGATTTCTGATGATGTCATGTTACCTGGTGTAAGTAGAAGCAGCCTCACTGGACAATAAAATAGGCAGCTCTAGACTATGCACTGTAAATAAGCTTATTTTCTGTTTGTTTTCTCATATAAAACTGAATTTAATGTTTTGGTAAGAATGCAGTGTGATTATATTGTATTTTATTATTTTGCAGTAGCATTATCTCCATTACGTCGTGTTTTTCTGCCGTCCTTTTATTATCATCCTAATCACATTTAATTGTAATTCAGTGAAATAATTAATGACACACTGGATTTATGTTTTTATAGTAAATATAATCTTACTTTTGTCAAAGTAAAATGTAATGCTCGTGTCATGATTAGGACAACCACTCCTTTGTGTTTTTTCCTTTGTTTGTTTTCTTATTCTCTTCATCTCGGTGGCTTAAAGCCCAGTGTGCACTAAGTTGTATCCCAATTAGCTTAACTAAGCACTTCCTACTTATGTTCTAATGATCTTTTGAAGGTTGAAATGCGTTTCTTATGTCACTTATTTCATGACCAGCATAATTGTGTTCTTACCATGAAAGTGAACTGACCACAACATACAAATGCATGTAACTATGACGATTAAATTAAATATTTCTGAAAAGCAAGAAATGTGGGTTTTTGCTTTTTTTGCAGTTTTTTTAATACAGGCTGTACAGAAAACCAAAATATTGTCATTATATATGAAATATATAAATTTGATTATTTGACGTAATAAACGGTACTTGTGGGCATGTGATTGATCAACCTAAACTTTATATTGTTCAGCCACACATACAATTACATTCATCCGATGTAACTACATTTTTGACTAACAGCTGAAGGCCTACAAGGGGCTGCTATGATGTGAATATCTCTTATAAAGTGCACAGTGAGTGAACAGTGTTTCACAACTCCAGCACCATTGCTGTGCTGCACTCCTACCAGATCAAGACATTTACACAACCCCACAACATCAGTGTCACTGCAGCGCTGATAATGTTCCACTTCCCAAATGGTACCTGATCTGTGCTGATCCTTTGGGGGTCCTGATCATTACAGAGCAGAGTTAACAACACCATGTAATTTCAGAATTTTAAATTGCAGTGATAACTAAAACTAAAAAAAATACTAACTAAAGAAAATAAAAATATAGATAAAATGTAGAATTTTTAGACTCATAGCATGGGCATGTGTAAATACTCTACCTGTACAAAACTTGACTTTTCGTGTTTAAGGTGGTAGTAACTTCAGACTCCTGCAAATGGCACAGCATCAGAAAGGTAGGGCTACAAATGCTTTACAAATTGGTCCAAAAGCAGTATTCATGAAAGGCTGCGACTTGAGAAACAAAGCCGAGCAACTCCAGTTTGTCAAGAAATGGATAAGAACATTTTTTATGTTTTAAAATTTTAAAATAGCATTGCACAAAGAGAAATTGCAAGGGAATTAGTATTATGTATAGTGTGTGTGTATATATACACATCCCCATTCCATAACGTCTCTTACTCTTTATGCACAAACTTTTGTCGCATTTTGTAAATACTTTATACTTTCTAATGTGTTACAAATTGGAAGACTAAATCCTCCTGCATGGACTCTTGTCTTTCCTAAGTGCTTGTCATAGAACCTGAGAGCTCACTCAAGTCTTCAGCTTATACAGGACATTAGAACCTTACAAGTTATTAATTAGATAAATTTAAAATGTATTATTTACACCACTCAAGGGGGTTGAGTCCCTTTTTTAGTCTTGGTTTCCCAAGGTTTCTTCAGTATAGTATTTAGGGAGTTTTTCCTTTT
>JAVSBV010000029.1:295047-318948 GCA_033117975.1 Parotocinclus spilosoma | reverse complement strand
TTATTATTATTATTATTATTATTATTATTATTATTATTATTATTATTATTATTATTATTATTATTATTGTTATTATTGTTATTATTAATAATAACAATAATAATAATAATAATAATAATAATATTAATAATAATCATCATCATCATAATCATAATTGTATCATGTTTTTCTGTTAGGCCTGCAGCTTGCATTTAGTTACGCATTCATTACAAATATTAGTGTATGTTACACAACGCCATTGTGTTCAAGTGACGGAACTCCCTATTTTGTTGTCAGCATCGCATCTCAGCTGCTGTGTGTGTGGTGGTCAGTTGATGCTGTAATGATGTAATGATCCACATATTTCTGTGATGTCTTCTTTCCGGTGTGCGTAGACTTTCTCCGTCTCTCCCTCTCTCCCTCTCCCTATCTGAGCGCGCGCACACACTCATACACGCATCCACCATGCGCCGCTCCCCCGCGCTGCTCCCTCCCCTCTTCCCTCCCTCTACTGCGCTGTCTCATTCACTTGTTCCACGCTGGTAGGGGGGGCGGGTACGATATAAGTACCGGGATACGAGACCACGAGGCACACCGAGCCTGAACCCACTTGCAGTGCAAAAAGACCACAAGCAAGAAGACTCCGAAGCCGGGAGTAAAAGTACCAACGCAGATCGAAGGAGCTGTTCGCCGCAGACAGAACGAAGTGGAGAGAAAAGCGCGCGCTCGCCTTTGGTTTCAGGAGCCGCGCATCCGTGTAGCCATCGGAAACGCTGCGAAAGAACTTTAGACAAAACAAAGAGTTGGTAGTTAAACTCTCTGGAGTTTGGTTCGAGTCGCTTTAATTGCTGTTTTTTGCTTGTGGAAGTGGACTGCATTGAAACTTGGAATCGGTCTGACGAAAAAAAATCTATTAAAAAAAAAAAAATAACTAATCGTAACGGGAAGCTCGAGAGCTTCTCCACCGCTTTTTCTTTTCCTGCCCGCGAGTTTTGCTTCAACTTCACCGAAAAGGAGAGTTTGAAGAGAGCGGGAGCGGACAAGATATCGACGCGGTGCAACCTGTGGATGGAGAGACGCAGTCGTTACGCACAACTTTAAAGGTAACTGCTCGCCTTGTTTGGGTTTGTGTGCCGCTTTCATGGTTACTATTCTCTTTCTTTTTTATGCAGTGTGCTAAATGTGCTTTGCTAGTGAACTGTTGTTGACTTGTGCGAACCTTTTCCTCGTTGCGTTGCTTGTGTGTTAACACTGAATGTCTTTACGCACTCAAACGGTGTCAGCAATGCTCCATGTTCCATCCAAACTGCATAGGGAGGTTGTACGTAAATGAAACTGCATCTTCGTGCAATATGCATTGCATCGTGGGTTGAGCAAGAGCGTCTAGGTTGTGCGTTAAGCGATTAGGGTGGAGGGTTGGACATGTATGATTATGCACGCACACTCCGGCGCTGTCCGCGGTTCCCGTGCGCTCTCCATGGTGCTAAACCATTCACACTCGCGTTTGCTAGCACGGTATTGCACCGTGGTGCAATTTTCCTAACGCTACCTGAGTTAAAAAGTGCAAAAAATGTAAGTTCGTGTGCATGAAACGAACGCTGTACTTTACTTTTGCGTGTGTGAAGCCTGTTTGTACGACACATACTTTGTTAAAAACGCAACGCTCTTATCTGGAGTAAAATCCACGCGTGTCTCTATGAAACGAAAACAGCCTGCACTTGTGACCTGGTTGTCTAAGACTTATAGTTTTTATCCTTTAAAATGCAAAAAAAAATCCGTATTTGGTTTTCCTTTCCTTGCAGGATCAGATTTCAATTCTCTGGCTGATGCAGAGCCATTCTTACTTTACTTTATATCGCAGCACTTAAATTGTCTACCAAGTATTTATCTACACATATTCAGAAATAAAACATTGCAACATTGTTGGTTTTAAGCAAAAGTGCCTTAGAGAGATAACGTTCTACCAGGACACCTGATTAGGACGAATATATTAGATTATTCTTTACCTTAATTAGTTGTGCTTAGTGAAGCCAGTCTAAACAACTTTTTTTTTTTTTTTTGCGAGAGCAATTGTGAGTAAAAGAGTCAAACAATTTATAATAATCATATGCAATATAGTAAAATGTTGGGTTATTGTTGTATAGGCTTTTTGCAAACATACACACTCATTTTTTTTAAAACAGCAGTTTTTCTTATAATGATCAGCCAAAAGTCCCCATAAGGTAAAAAGAGAAGATTTGTGAATCCTTGTGGAGACATTTGACAGTGTTTTGTGTGTACCCCTGTTGTAAACGTGTGTAAAGTGTTTCTGCATGCACTGACAGAGCATATTCACACCTGTCAATCAACACACACACACGCACACACACAGAGTAAAGTGCTGGAACAGTTTGTCTAAGTGACTTGTCTTAATGGGTGTCTTGGAGTGCAGCCTGATTTTTACCGATGTCCAGCCACCTGTTTGTAAGCTTATCTAGTCTGTTTGTGTGTGTGTGTGTGTGTGTGTGTGTGTGTGTGTGTGTGTGTGTGTGTGTGTGTGTGTGTGCACGCACGGTGCTTGCATGAGTGTGCACAGTCACATGGCACAATAATCTGAATCCCTACTGTGCATGCTGTCTTTCCCACACAACTGCTCGAAGAAAACTGAACGTCAACAGAGAAAGGAAAACATGCATATTGCAAAATAGGCATCGATAGCGTTTTTTAAATTCATGTCTGTATAACAGACCAAAACATACAATAAAGTATGACTCATCTCTGGGTCTGCAATGCAAACCATTTGTTTTGCATATAATTGTGCATGGTATATCATAATTAGACCTTCTAGCACTTGCATTTGATATGAAAGATGATTAATATGCTTATTAAAACTCAGCCCCAGGTTGTGCTTCAAATACTTGTAAAGTACTTACAACCACACAATTACATCCACGTATGCAACATTAAGCATAGCTATCAGGCTGAAAGTGGACTGATAGTTATTGCAGTATAATGTGGTCTAGAAGAGCTTTGTAGTTTCTATGGCAACGGCTGAATCGCTTTTTTCTTCTTCGCATGAGTCAGAAAAATCCAACGACACACAGAGACACACACACACACTGAGACACACACACTGAGTAATACACGTGTTGGCCAGCCTCGCGGTCTCCCGTGCCTATCACAATACTGCAGCTGCACTTAGGCTGACTAAAGCAAAATACCGTAACGCAACCCAGTCCAAGCCACACAGGGCTTCAGAGCTTCAGGATATGAAGCTTACATGGTGACACGGTTCAGACGTATTAGAGATAATCAGATCCAAAATTCACACATGTCACTCAGCCAGGAGCAGATCTACCATTATATCTCAGCATCCGCCATATAGTTTTTTTCTGCTCGCCCTGTCCTTCTCGCTCTAGTTTCTGTACCACATAAGAAATCAGCTGTTTCCTAATTACCAGCAAAATGGATAATTGCAGTCAGCCTTTCAGTAGAGGGGAAAGGAAGAAGGGTGCTTATAGAGCTCTGAAATTTGGCTTCTAATGGCTTCCGGTGTACGATATCTGGCTCGAAGTGGGAGAAAAAAAGCCATTAGAACTGATGGAGCAATTTGAAGGCACATAAAGAGGGACAGGTTGATCCCTATCTCCCTCTGCAACATATACAAAATGAGAATGGTCCAAAAAAATGGCAGGAAAGGACAAAAGATGTAGTTTAAACACAGGGCATTTGGGTTATGAATCAGAAAATGGATGCTGATTAATCTGAACCTAAGCTTTCTCTAAGAGAAAGGATCCCAGCTGCTCTCTGATCCATTCTCCAGTCATCCCTATGTCCTTACTCAGCTGGGACTGAAAGCATCCCTTCATCCAGCAAAAGAGCAGGAAAGGTTCCAACTTCGAACAGAAGCCTTGTACCAAGCGTTTCATTCACCTGCTGTTGGAGCCAGGGCTATTTCAGAAGATGGCTGTGTCTACAGACAACACCTTTCACTTTTTTTATTTTTTGTCTCCATGGCAACCTGAGTACTTTAGTAAAGTTTCCGGAACAGTGCCATTCTTTCCTTATTAGTAAAAAAGGTTTGAAGGTGTTCTGATGTAGCCATGGAAACAACTCTTGCATTAGGAATCATATTAGTGCTTTATGCGTTTTGGCATCCGTCCATCTCCAGACAGAATTCCATTGGTCTCACTACGTCTGCACAGTGACATGCAGAAACTGTCGATCTTGCAAACTGCAACTTCTTGTTGACAACTTTCTTAATCCTCCTTTCAAAAGAGGGTGATAGTTCCTGCTGGCTTTCTGAGAACTATGAGCACCAAAAACAGCGTATCCAGACAACGGTGGCCTGACGTGGGCATATGCGGAATCTTCACGGACGTCACTTTGACGCAATTGGTCGAACCATGTGTCGGAGAGTGGGCGGAAGCGTGATAGCGAGAGAAAATAAGGGAATGGGAATGTGAGAAGAGCATGCTGTGAAGAAACTGTAATTATAGTCTGAGTGTAATTGCTATCTGTCTGTGCAGATAGTGGGTGCATTTGTGAGCAAATATTAATGCTTATCAGCAGCCTGAGGCTCCTCAGCAGATTGTCTGATTATTTTGATGATAGACGTGGTGGATCAGGCTGTGTTTTATGGGAAAATGTCTCATAAAATACAGAATTCAGTCGTGAACGATTCACTCCTGCTACCCTTCACCATCTTGACCTCTTCTAATGTTGCTGTTGTTGTCTGTGTTTATGTCCTGTCATACAGATCTGCTTCAGACAGATATGGCCCCCTTATTCTAGTGAAGCCTTCGACCCTCCATCCAACTCAACTTAGTGCACGGAAAGAAACATCCATCTGCAAAAGATACCCATAAAACGAGCAGACAACCCAATCACTCAACCAGTCAAGACAGAAAGGTCTACATCATCCCTGTTTAGCAATCCATCCATCCTCTATAAGTGAGAAGATGGAGTGGAGATCGATCCCATTTGCTGGCCTCTCTCTGGCCTTGTGTACATGCCTGTTCCTTGGCATGACTCTTGCTACCCCCTCTGGACCCGCCTCGGCCACGTGTGCGACGCTGGAGCAAAGCCGTTTCTTTGGAGTGTTTTCCTCTAAAACGGCTCTTCCATCATCCCCATGCTCTTGGACCCTGCAGAACCCGGACCCTCGCCGCTACACTGTCTACATGAAGATCACCAAACCCACTGAGTCCTGCACGCCTCGCCAGATCAAGACCTTCCAGTTCGACTCATTCCTGGAAACATCTCGCACCTACCTGGGCATGGAAAGCTTTGACGAGGTTGTGCGCCTGTGCGATGCTTCCTCTGCAGTGGCCTACCTCGAATCCAGCAAGCAATTCCTGCAGCTCAGGAAGGTGGTACCTCACATTGGCACAGAGCTCCTGGAAGAAGACGAAGGGAATGATGATGAAGGTAGCCAGTTCAGCTCCGAGTTCTTGGTTGTAGGAAAAAGGAACCCCAGTGTGCCTGCCTGCGAGATGCTGTGCAAGTGGCTCGAGGACTGCCTGACCACCAGCTCCCATGGAAACCCCTGCGGCATCATGGCCACACCATGCCAGTGCTGGGAGACACCCAAGAGAAGACCAGGTGGTTGCTACAGAGGCGGGGTCTACGTCGATAAATGCACACCAACTGTTAGAGACAACAACAGGGATGCTGAGATCATGAGTAAGTGTGTGTGTGTGTGTGTTCATGCACAACAAGTGGCACATTTGTGTATATTTCTATTAAAGGAAATTGTGTGACAAATTCACTCCAGTAAGACATAGGAAAGTGGCCAGATAAGCTACCAATATTGCCACCTTCTGGAGGATGTTTGAAACTGCACCCAGCCACACTTTAAACCTTTTACATTTACAGCATTTAGCAGACGCCCTTATCCAGAGCAACTTCCACTTTATATATTCTTGCAATGCAAGCAGTTGTGGGTTAAGTTAAGTTAAGGGTCTTGCTCAAGGGGCCAACTGTGCCAGCTTGGCAGAGGTGGCATTTGAACCCTGGACCTTATGATCCAGAGGCCAGTACCTTAACCGCTAGGCTACCACAGTCCCTTTTCTTGCAGTAAGTTCTGATTCAACAGATCAGTCTGACATATAATGTTCCCAGGCTCTACAAATCACCTGCCAAAAGCGACTGATATGCCAGACATAAACAAGTTATTCACTTGTAAAGTAAAGGCAGTGGTTTCCCGCTTCTTGTCACCACCACAGGCTTTCAAAGCCTGGTATTGAAATGACAGGGAAAAGTTGTCGCTCACTTAGCCTTGCCATGGAGTGGAGCAGGTGTGCATGCCATTGAGGAAGGTTGAGTCATTATTGAGGCGATGTTTACACAATGCCTCTGTTGCCGGAGAGGGGAAAGGCAATCGATGTGCCACACACAAGGTTGCCCTGGTAACCCACCAGTCTCCGGCGGTACTGCACATCCACAGCACTGCAGGTGCTGCTACCCTTTCAGGTTGTTTGCTTTCGAAGTGTGCTGGCATTTACCCTTCAAAGCCCTCTGTTTTGCCAATCTATTTCTTTAGAATTGTGAAGGTTTAGCCTGTTATGTCAGTGGTGAGCTTGAGTTTGAGATTCTTGATGTTCCTGAGCATTTAGGGGACATATGAAAAAGCTCTGCATGTGCTGCACAAAAAACAAGGGCCGCGTGACTGGGTGTGGTTCATAGGGTTCTCCACCAGGGGGTAGCACAGTAAAAAGTTTGATCACATGTCACTAATCTCAGTTGTGTTTCCTACAGAAGGTTGGTCCAGTTGGGGTCGCTGGTCTGAGTGCAGTAATGAGTGTGGAGGCGGAGTCCAGGTGCGCAGCAGAGCATGCCAACCTGAGGATGGCAATTGTGAGGGTGTGGTTGAAGAGGCCCGCTCCTGTAACCCCCAACCCTGCATTGGTGAGCACTGTTAGACACACCTTATAAAAAGAAACTGTGTGATATCTGATATGGGCTAGTTGATGAAAGATTTCTAATAGGTGCATTTTCCCGAGCAGGTAAAGTGCGCCAGCGTAGCGGGGCCCTTCGCTCCATGAGGCGAGATGGCGAAGAGATAGCAATCCCTCAACCAGGTAAATGTTACCCCCTGTCACCAAGTGTAAATTCTAATGAATTAGAAATCAACTTTAAGTAGTGATATGAAGCTTAGCTATTATCAACTTTGTTACAGATGCAGTTCAGGATCAGTGGTCCTCATGGAGCTCCTGCTCCGTTAGCTGTGGTGAGGGTTGGCAAAGCAGAACACGCAACTGCATGACATCTGCACATAGCACAATGTGTACTGGTCCTTTGAGAGAAAACAGACCCTGCAACAACAGCATAGCCTGCCCAGGTACATACATACACACATGTAGTATACAACTGCATGTCCATACATGGTCCATGCACAGTGCTAATAGGATTTTTAATGACCTCCTTCCTCTAGTGAATGGCGCCTGGGACGAGTGGGCTCCATGGAGTTTGTGCTCATCTACATGTGGTCGTGGGTACCGTGACCGTGTGCGTGTCTGCAAGCCACCCAATAACGGAGGTGAACCATGCACCGGGCCGAGGAAACAGACCAAATTCTGCAACATTGCTGTCTGCCCTGGTTAGTATGTACTGAGATTTATACAGAAACAGACCTAAATTAGATTATTATCGTATTAATCTTAGATTATTGTTATTAACTGTGGTCAAACTATACATACAAACATAGTCATGAAAAGGCTTTAAAATTTTAATCCCATTTCGCTTAAATTCTAAAAAATTGATTTTCAGCTAATGTGTTTATCAGCACTCAAATGTAACTTTTAGTTGAAACACCAGATGGCGCTGTAGTACACGATGTCATTATATGCTCGCAAAATAAAATGGCATATCATGAGTAACTTGGTTTTGAAGAGAGTTTTGAAAATTGTGTTGTTGAAAACATAAATTACATTTTATTTTCCAGTTACCTCTGAAATTCTGCTTAACTACTCCTGTTTATATATGGGTTTCTATTAGTGAACATAATTACTATATATAAGCACAACAGTCTGATCTCTGCATTGAAACCATATCCTGAAGGTACTAGATAGAATAGTGCACATAATAAAGAGCACTTTTCTTCTCTCTGCAGTTGATGGCTCTTGGAATGAATGGTCAGCTTGGACCCCTTGCTCTGCCTCTTGCTCCAATGGGACCATGCAACGCACACGGGAGTGCAACGGTCCATCTTATGGAGGCTCAGAATGCAGGGGAGACTGGCGTGAGACTAGCAACTGTTTCCTCAGAGACTGCCCAGGTATGGCTAAGCATGGCTTCTCTTTCTTACAGTGTTCACTGCTATTTCATATTGTAGTCAATTGCTTGCAGCTTTTAAGACTTCTTTGATTTTGCCTCCTAGTGGACGGGAGATGGTTCTCCTGGAGCTCTTGGGGCAGCTGCAGTAAGACATGTGGAGGAGGCAGCCAGCAGAGACAGAGAGTGTGTGAGGGACCATTTTTTGGTGGAGAGCCCTGCATCGGTGACAAAGCTGAAAATAGACGCTGCAATGAGAAGAGATGCCCTGGTAAGAATGTGCATCCTTTCCCAAGCTTGGTGTTGGTTTTCTAGTTTGCTTTACACAACAACAAATTAAGAAATTAAAAACTAAAGCGGGCCTAATATTGTGCTTCTCAGAACCCCATGAGATTTGTGGTGAAGAGAGCTATGGGAATGCCGTGTGGAAGAGAACTCCAGCTGGTGACACTGTGGCAGTTCCCTGTCCCTCTGATGCTACAGGTACAGAGCTGAGCTTTAGCACAATGATGTGGATTTAAATTCTTGTTATTAACTTTAGCAATTTAGTAAAGACATTTGCAAAGCATCCTGACCTAGCTGTTATAATGCATGAGATTTTCTCCTTTTTAGGGCTCGTCCTTCGCCGATGCACCCTGGATGCTATTGGCATAGCCCTATGGGGAAGTCCTAGTTACATTAAATGTGTCTCCAGAGAGTACCAAGACATCCAGACAGCGGTGAGAAAAGTTTGGAGACACAACATATATATTGTTGGCCACATACTGTATATACTGTATGTATCTTTTATGTGCATGGCAGCATATAACCATTATGGCTCTTCTATTCTGTGCTCAGGCTCGTGAACAGTTCTACAAATCACAAAAAGGCATGCAGGTGGATGGTTTGTCTGAAATGCTGTCCAGGCTGAGGGTGACCTCAAAAGATGCCACGAAGTACAGTGGAGATCTCCTGGCAGTCATGGAAGTGCTGAGGAACACCACAGAGGTCTTTAAGGCAGCAGGCTACAGTAGTGTTGATATAGAGGTAATCACCTCTTAACATTAACACAACTAACATTCACTAGTAGTTCACATTCTATCAGTAAACATGCTTAAGAAACACTAGCCTTGTAAATTAATTCAGTCTCATCATTCCTCACATTTAGAACTTCGTCCAGACGATCAGCAACCTACTGAAGGAGGAACACCATGGCAAATGGCAAGAAGCACAGCTGGTAAGCATGAGTGTGTCTCCCTTAACACATTCTCATTTTGGTTCTTAATATGCATGCATATCATATTCTTGATATC
The DNA here is from genome assembly GCA_033117975.1 of Parotocinclus spilosoma. NCBI lineage: Eukaryota > Metazoa > Chordata > Actinopteri > Siluriformes > Loricariidae > Parotocinclus > Parotocinclus spilosoma. The sequence continues at coordinate 309,424 of JAVSBV010000029.1, read as the reverse complement.
TAGTAATGTGCTGCTGGTGAATACAGGATCTGACTCATTAGCGGGGAAGACAGAATAGCCCAGAGTTGCTGGGGTTTGGAAAGGTGCTATAAGTGAATTTGATTCACAGCTCTTTCTCTCTCGTAGGCAGTGGCAGCCATTAGTCAACAATAGAGAGTCGTTCCAAATGACTTATATGTAAGAGAGCAGGCTGATTCAGAAACGCCTAGTACCAGCCCCCTGTGTTTTGCTGCTTTTATGTGCCACACTCTAAAAATAAAAGCCCTCCCAGATTTACGTAGATGCTCTTTTTTGAACCTATTGCAAATTTTACAGGACTGTGTGTGTCAAGAGAACTGACAAGTGTCCCAGACACAATATGCTATTACGGTTCCTATTTGCAGGCTGCATGGGCATTGACAAATACACTGGAAGAGCTCACAGGTACAAAATGAAAAGATTTCAAGATTTCTCAAGCATCTTTTTCAAGACTTCTTATCCGTGCTGGAAATGAACTATTGTGTCACTTCCAGATGTGAATTGGCCTTATGGTTTTCAGTACGCACTGTAGTTCCTCATGTCCTAAGAATCCACAACTGGGTTTGCAACCTGAAGGTCAATAAGCATTGGTAAAATGAGATTTCGCTTTGCTACTCAGTTCAGTGAGTCTTGAACTCTAGTACAACAGCCAGGCATACACCCTTTCACACATGGTTGTTCTGAATGTGCTAGGCAAATAGAGGTTAAGAGTGAAAAGTGAGAGTCACTCCGCCTACACAGCAATCTGTGTGTTGTCATGGCAGCTCATAAGGGAACAGGAGTTGTATAGACCGAGAAATGAAGGACACCTCTCGCCTACACATACATGCACTTGCCTGCGTCAGAGAGACACACGCCATTCCTCACATGCGTGAGTCAATCACCCGGCGTGCCGTTTATGGAAGGGAGGAAGTGCGCACGTTGCCTTGGCATCATTTATGAACTGTAAAGTGACCTAGTGTTGGGGATCTTCAGTGCAATGTACAGTGTGTGAAGGATTTCTTTATCTCTCTGACAGATGGGGGTCAACATTAAAGAACTATTCAGCCTGTTTGAAGACTTCATTGATGTAATTGGCAAGCAGATGAGAGATTTCCAAGACCACTACGAAATGACCGAGAACTTTGGTAGGTTTGTCTGGGCATAGTTGCCTAGGCCTAACCGTTACCCTGGATGCCTTGCAAACACAAATTTCAGTTTTGAGTGCATTTGTTTAATTCCTTTTCCCTTGTGACGGCAGTGCTGAGCATTCAGAAGCATCCCAAAACCATGACGACCGATGTTACATTCCCAATGAAAGGATGGAGAGGAATGATGGAATGGGTTCGCAATTCTGAGGAGAAAATCGTAGTGTCCCGCAGCGCCCTCAGCCTGGACGTGCCAGGTACATGCACATTGTCTTAAGCATGCAGTCACTTACCGATCTGTGCAACAGTCTGAGGACATTATTAGATTTGTTGTTTTAGCAATGATATAATGACAATATATTTTTTTCTCAGTCAATTATTAAGATTCAAACAGAGAATTCATTAAATATAACAAAATATCCTCTGCAGGCAAACACAAGTATTTAATGTGATCTCCTTGAAAAAGTTTCCTTGCCTGCTATGGCTCAATTCTTAAGGGAATTCACACTAAATAATTGCCACTGTAGCCTATATAAGCAGTTTTGTTTTGTGTTTCGTTTTTCATGTCCTGAATTTTCTGGCTGTATTCTAATAAAGAGAATAAAAATGACCCAAAACTAGACTCTTCCACAGAATTTGTCATCTGACAATGCAAATGTTTTCCATTTCAGATGCTGAAGAGAGCACCGGCTTTGTAACAGGCATTGTTCTCTACAGAAACCTTGGCCCTATCCTGTCTGTGCAGAGGTACATATGTGCAAAAACACAGAGAATGTCCAAGCATACAGCATGTGCTAACAAATTCCACATGCCTGTTGATGTCGTTATGTGAATGAATTAACCCTAATCATTTTATTTCCACAGCAATAGCACCTTACTAAACTCTAAGGTTGTCAGTGTGACAGTGAAGCCGAACCCAGGTTTCCTGTCCATGCCAGTCGAGATCGATTTTCCTCACCTGCACAATGTGAGTACGGTCATTAAGAAGCAAAGGAACAAGACTCTAAGAAAGTCTTGTGCAGCAGCTTCTGAACTAACTCTTGTCTCCCTCTGCAGGACACCATCAACGAGACGTGCATTGCCTGGGACGAGAGTGAAACGTAAGTGTTTTCTAGCATGCAGCACGGATGAATGAGTGAGTGAGTCCCTGCTTTGACAGAGCAGTTGGTTCTAATGGTTGCACAAGAGCAAGGCCAATCACACTCTGCCCCCTTAACATGTTTAACATGCCCTGATGACGTCCAAGTCACCCACACACTTTGTTCCTGTCTTCAGGACAGAAAGAGACCTTCTGTGGAGCTAGACAGTTACTGAATATGATTGTATGAGGAATGATACTTGGATGAGTTCTGAGATAGATGCATCCATATACCCAATACCTTATACAGTAATGTGCAAAATTCTCAGGCCACCATGAGATTATATACACCATTGTTTATGCAAAGGTATAATGACCAGTTCAGTCTTTATTGGAATACAAGAAATGTGTTTTCAGCATTAAAAAGTAAAATAAGACAGAAAAACAGCTTCTATAGCTACAGTGGCAAAAATTTTGAGCAACCTTCTGTTACACTAATGGCAGCATCATCAGGATATCAAGTTGACCCTTCTGCAGTCAGATAAAGCTTGATCTGGGAACAGGAACTGGAACAGGGTGACTAGGGTGATGTGCTAAATATTACAATGATCAGTGGAATTAAGAATTATGAAGAGTCAAGTTATATATGGGCATTAAACCAAACAACAAACCTGAGGGTGGCCTAATAATTTTGCCCAGTAATGTACATATGCTACATTCAGCCCTGCCTGCATTTCTTTCGATCTGTGGCTTCAGTGGTTAATGCTCTCTGGTCATGTGACCTAAAACCCACTCCCCTTAGCCAGCCGACACTTACAGCCTACAGTGTCATGGCAACCACATCAACTTTCAGCTAGAATGAGAAAAGAGAGGTAATCCAAAATAATATGTTCATCACAACGTGCGTCAATGGCCTCAATGGTCTTAAAACTGCTAAATAACTAACTAATTTCTGGATTACCAGTCTCTACTTTCAAAAGACAGAGCCAAAGCCAGCCATAGTGACTAGTTAATGAATAAAACACTGCCTCAGAAGAGTAATTGCCATAAGTAAGCAACCAAAACTGTGATGTCATACAGTATCCGGGACAATTTGGCTCAAGTAAATCCACTATCAATCATTTCTTCTTGGACATCATTCAAATCTGACATCCATTACCCTCAGTAGCTTTATTTACTGCTTTAGTTTGTTTTTTGTCTTTGACCCTAAACAGGGAATAATCCCGAGGGTCCATTTTGCAGTGCTAGAGCTCTGAAACGCGCCTTTTGTTCTCTCGCTCTCTCCCTCACCCTCCCTCTCGTTTTCTCTCTCTCTTTCTTCTCGCGCAGTGAGTCGCTGTTGGGCTCGTGGTCTGCACGCGGTTGCAGAGCGCTCGTGCTCGACTCGGGCAGTACCAGGTGCGCGTGCGACGCTCTCTCCACCTTCGCCATTTTAGCGCGGCCGAACCCCGATTCGGTAAGTCCACATACACGCATTTGTGCGAGGGCGTGTTGTTTTGCGTGTCTGTTGCATGCGGCACCATCCAACGTTCATCCTTATGTGTGATTGTACTGGTTCTGTCTGGTTTGCAATATATTGGAGCTCAGCAAAGAAAGATTTTCATTTATTCAAGCCTATAGGTGTAGAAAGCCCGGTGTGCTTGTATTCACCTGGTTTTGCGTTACAATCGTTGCTTATCTGATCGATGATCAATAATGACTCATAACACGGTCAGGGCAGAAGCAACCCCTAGGCATCTTGCAAAATCCTGACCATTTTTCTAACTTGCTCCTGTTGCATTTAATGCATGCCGTTAGATCCCCACGCTCAATTTGAGCGTTCTTTCATTTCAGCCTGCTGCACCATTACATTTTTTCTTCACCCATGGCTCGGTTTTGCGCAGAGCCGTACAGATCTGCTCTCCTCCTCATTTGATTGGAGTCTGCCTCACTGCCCCTGAAGCATCTTGCTCTCCTGTTGCCTTGGCAACCGCATCCGCAGCGCCAGCTCAGTGTGTAATGGAGCTGCTCATGAAACAGGAGAGGAAAAACAACATGAGTGGCCACGGAAATTGCTGTTGTATTTTTAATATGGACCTAAAATAGACTTTTTTATATATCTAGGACCAGAACTGGCAAGAAGCAGAGCACTAACAGCTGTCATGGGTGAACATGTCATTTCAAAGGCCCAGTAAGAGCATGGACACTAGTTATGAAAACCATTTTAGACAGTCTTAAGCCTGAGTTGCTTGTGCTTGATGCTTATATATGAGTTTGTTTTCTACCCATCGGTTTAACCTCCAGCATTACATTTAGATTTATTCATTTGCCAGATGCTCTTATCTAGATTTCAAAAGATGCAATCCAATCATTTGTAGATTAAGGGGTGCTCAATGGCCCAACAGTGGCAGTTTGGTAGTGATCGTCTGGTTAGTAATCCATGCTCTTAACTGCTGCTCCAATACTGCATTCCAGTATAACCAGTCATCTTTTTACCACACGTGAATGCATGCCGTATGGCTCATTCCACACACCTAGACTGATACATTTGACAAAGTGTCGCCCTCAAGACAGAAAAGATCCCAAGTGGATAAGGAAGCAAACATATGTAGCTTTGTGAGAGATCTTAAACAACATGATCTCCTTCCAGTTCAAACATCCTTAGCCAGTATGCCTTGTTCCAGGACAGCCAGTTCCCTCTCTAGTCTCCAAGGCCTTCTTGTCCTCGTTATTTTCCCTGACAAACATGCCATGTTTCAAGGGCAAAACCAGCCAGGCAGTCTATTTGGGTCACAAAATCTGGACTCAATTTCATAGCCCATTTTTTTAGGTTTACAGGATCAGAACTTACTGAGAGCAGACTGGGCATTCCTATTATGGGAGTGATTTGGTCCAAATGCTATTTTGTACACCATATGTAGTTGAACAGCCATGATCTTCTTAATTAACACAGTCTCGCTTATAACTCCAGTATAAATAAAAAAGCAATGTGTTGTCTAGACAGGTCTCATAGCCTTTTTGTATTATTATTATTATTATTGTTAGAAGTGATCTACACTAGATCTCAGGCATGAGACACACTAGATCACAGGCACTCGAGCTGTTCACTGCTTCACACTTTCTGACACACCTGTGTCTAGGCATGCCCACTGGCACAAAGGGAGTATTTAGCTTCCACTTACCAACAGCAATGATTAATGCAGAGGTGAGAATTGGTCCACCTGTTCCCTGCAGGACACATGTACACACATACACATGCATCTTTTATTCTGGCACCTTCATTTTTCCATCCCCCACCACTGGCCCACTTCTGTGTGTGTGTGTGTGTGTGTGTGTGTGTGTGCACGTGCATGTGGGATAGCTCTAACCCACTTTTTCTTCTCTCCAGAACATGGACAAGAATCTGTTGCCATCAGTTACCATGATCGTGGGATGTGGCGTTTCATCCCTCACACTGCTGCTGCTCATCATCATCTATGTCTCCGTTTGGAAGTAAGAACACAAACAGACAAACGTCTAAATGCACACATTCTCATAGATACACATGCTTTAATTATGCATGTTCAGTATTTATTGATTCATTTATTGACCAATGTATTTCCCACAGGTATATCCGCTCTGAGCGCTCAGTCATCCTGATCAACTTCTGCTTATCAATCATATGCTCCAATGCGCTCATTCTGATTGGCCAGACCCAGGCTCGCAACAAGGTATGGCATCGTCTTGACCTGGTGGTCGATAGTGTTCTGTCTATAATGTGCATGTACTAAATTCCTGTATTTAATACAGTATATTACAATATGTCATTAGAATTTTTTACAATATCAAATATAGTATAAATGATACATATTGTAATGTGATATATATATATATTATTTTTTAAATTATTATTATTATTATAATTTTACCAATTTAACATTGTTTTAATATATTTGTTGAATTTATTGAATGCATGTGATATAATTACTCATCATAACCCTTCCTCCCCATCTATCTCCATAGATCATGTGCACCCTGGTGGCAGCCCTCCTCCATTTCTTTTTCCTCTCCTCTTTCTGCTGGGTCCTGACCGAGGCCTGGCAGTCCTACATGGCCGTGACAGGCCGCCTGCGCAACCGCATCATTCGCAAGCGATTCCTGTGCCTTGGCTGGGGGCTGCCTGCTTTGGTTGTGGCAGTCTCTGTAGGCTTCACCAAGGCCAAGGGATATGGCACTGTCAACTAGTAAGTACTACTGAATATCTCTCTCGTTCTCTTCCTCTCTCCATGTGCACTCATTGTTGTTGCTCCTTGTTTTTTTTTTCTGAGTAATTATGTGCTTCCTTGTCTCCTCTAGCTGCTGGCTGTCTCTTGAAGGAGGACTTCTGTACTCATTCGTTGGACCAGCAGCTGCTGTTGTTCTGGTAAATGAAACCACAGACACACCTCGGCTGCACTGCATACAGACCTGGATAAGCTAGGGTGAATTTATATTTTCCCAGATTTCACCGTGTCCTTTTCCGTGTGTCACAGGTCAACATGGTGATTGGTATCCTGGTCTTTAATAAACTCGTGTCTAAGGATGGAATCACAGATGTAAAGCTAAAGGAGAGAGCTGGGTAAGACTAGTACTACCTTAGTAATAAATGTTTAGTAGATTTAAGTACAACCACTATTTTGGGCTAGTATTGTAATAATAGTTGAACTGCCTCCACACTGTTTTTGAATGTATATTTTGTAAGCTACTAAATCTGTACTGTTGTAACAAGCTACATTTCCCTACGGAAGATCAGTAAATTCTTATCCTAAAGTCTTATCTGCCCAGTGAGAGTCAGCTGCCTTATAATTGAATGGCAGCTTGATAAATGAATATTTAATGATGGCTAAACAGAACTGTGTTATAAACAGGGCATCACTATGGAGCTCATGCGTGGTTCTGCCCCTGCTGGCTTTGACCTGGATGTCGGCAGTGTTAGCCATTACCGACCGGCGCTCAGCCCTCTTCCAGATCCTCTTTGCCGTTTTTGATTCACTCGAGGGATTCATCATCGTCATGGTGCACTGCATCCTGCGCCGTGAGGTGAGCCGAATTTCAAACACAAGCCTTTATGATCCACTTTACAGTAGAGAGAGGTATGCTAATATATATATGAAACCTGCTCTAGGTCCAGGAGGCTGTGAAGTGTCGTGTAGTCGATCGCAAGGATGATGGAAACGGGGACTCAGGAAGCTCATTGCAAAACGGCCACACACAACGCTTGGTGAGTTTTTAGGAAAAATATGAACATGTATAGGACTATGCAAAAGTCGTAGCCCACCATTAGAAAAGATATGTAATTGTTTTAGTATTGGTGTAATGACCATGTCTAGTTATTCCTCAGTCTCTTTATTAGAAAAAAAACAAGATGCAGTATTAAAAATCTAAAAAAAAAGCTTATTGGGGTTACAGTGGCAAGTATTTAGTGTGACTTTCCCCTTAAATTTGAGCAACAGCATCATCTGAAGAAGCTTGCTTAGGAATGTTTTTTGGGCAGGTATGCCAAAGCTCACAAAGACAATCAGTGAAAAAAAAAAGTATTATGGCATATCCACATCAAAATAATTTTTATATTTTGGTATCCAATCATCGGTTTTATTATATATATGGTTAGTGTACCGTTACTAAACTAAAAGATAACGAATCATGAAGTGGCCTAATACTTTTACACAGTGCTGCATATTCAGTGTTCATTCTGTTTACATGCATTTTACATACCGCCCTATAGGCATCGCAATAGCTGTTGATTTTAATACATTTTCCTCTCTGATTTTCCTCTCTGACAGGGTGACTTTGAGAAGGATGCCGACTCAAGCAGACCAGGTGAGAATAGCACCCTTAGCTATTTCTCTCTTTTTACGCTTTTTCAGCCTCACAGGCGTACATGCTCTGCTGTTATCCAACGTGTTAAAATATGCGTCGTCTCATTACGCTTTTCCAGGTGGCATGAAGAGCTCATCAGAGGAGAAGATGCCCCTCCCACAGCTGCCACTTCCTATGGGCCCCAACTTTCACACCCTGCCGTCAAAGCCCAGCGCTAAAGCGCACATGCAGGCTATGCCCGACTATGCCAGCCACACCTTGACCTTGCGCCGCGATAAAGGACGTGGAGGCGAGCCACCCTGCTCCAAGCCTGTCTATGTGTGTGACAGTGACATCTTCACGCAGATGGACCCCGAGCTGGTGCGTGTACCGACCGAGGCCGGCGGTCACGATGCCAGTGGCTACATGCTGATGCCCAATACCACATCCACGCTGCGCTCCAAGCCTAAGGACGACGTGTCGTCTGCCACCAAGTACAACATCAGCGTCGAGCAGCTGCCCCAGGCTAGAGTCATGCATCTGGGAAGTGGATACGCCGAGCCGCAGGCCGCCTACGCCACCAAGCCAGTGCCTGCCGATCGTGCCAGCGTCTCTTACTCAGAGAGGGACTCTCCGCTGCAGAACGTGCACAACATCTCCAGTGAGAGCCACGTCACCAGCCTGCTGGGCGATACCTTTGACTCAATGAATTCCATGATGTCAAAAAGCGAGACCATCTCAACGCTGTCCATGAGCTCGCTAGAGGTTAGCGAAGGGGTAAGTGAATGTAGTAATTATTGTGAATTTAAAAAATCAAAAAATAAGACCAACTATATGAATTAATGGTAGACAAACCTTAACGGCTTTTGACGGTAATATTCAGGCCAGTATGTTTCTTAGCTATGAAGTAAGAATTTTTCACAGCTTAAAAACATTTCCAACAAAAGCACCGACTAATATTTGTTCCCTTTCCCTTCCCCTCTTTCCTCCCTCTTCTCATTGCAGAGGCAGAAATCTCGTTATGCTGAGCTTGACTTTGAGGTAATTACGTTTCCATAACTCACCTGACAACAGCGCCGTTATTAACGCGAGGCAAAGCATATGCTTTCGCCAAACGAGTGGAGAATATAAATAGAGATTGCTTGTTACCTTAAAGCGGTACTAATGTCGAATTCTCTGTCTTCTCCTCCGACATAGAAAATCATGCACACACGTAAACGCCATCAGAACATGTTCCAGGACCTGAACAGAAAAGTGCATCATGCTGAGAAGGACAGAGAGTCACCAGCTTCTGACAGCAAGGTGAGGTGCTATTAAGTAAACGGGATATGGCAGAGCAGATCCAATTAAAACATGTGAGATGAAAGGGTAGTTCTAATGCCTTAGCAGTTCTTAGGATGGGCTTGCATCTGAATCTATATGTTTATATAATTTATTTGGCCGGTCTGCCATTTCATGCAGCCATCTGGCATTTTGCTCACATCTCAATTCGCCATCTCTGGCTCTTTCATCTTAATTTGCTCCCACTGAGCGTGAGAGTGCCAGACTGGGTGGAAATAGCAATTCTGAGATAGAGAAACCTCAGTTCACCTTCACATTAGAAAAATTTAAATGCACTGAGTGATATTAAAGGCACGTTGGACTGACCTTCACTTTCTCTCCCCGTGCAGTCGGTGAGATGGAGCGTGTCTTCTGCGGGAAGCGACAAAACGAGCCACAGCGTAAGTTTCTTTAATCTTGCTACCTGCAATAGGATATGAATCAAAATGAGATGGCTGTTCTGAAGCCTGTTATTAAATGACAGGATGATTGGGATTCTGCAATATGAATTAACCTGTTACACAGTGACCATGAGTACACCTTGTTCTATGCCATAGTGTTACAGGTTAATGCGATTTCAGAATGATATTAATTGTATTAATAATTGTGTTCCGTTTGGGGGAGGGAAAAAAACCTTCTAACGCTCGGCAATGGGGGTCACATTAAGAACTTCCCATTTGATGACAAAGTAAATACTATGTAGAAAAATATGCAAATATAATGTATGATATTTAATTTATATGATGGGAGTTGAGGGAGTTGAGGCACCAAGCTGCCACTGTTGGGTCCTTGAGCAAGGTCCTTAAACCACAATTGTTTTGAAAGGTGTCTGCTACATGTAAATACAAATGTAATTATTAATACCACTTATGAGACTATTGGGATTGGTGTCCTAACTCGTGTTCCATTTTCTCCTGCAGGACAAGCAGCAGGCGCTAGGCGAGCGTTCTTGGGAGAGCATGCCACGTTCTCAGGCCTCTCCACCCTCCTGGGTCCGGAAGGACATGGAGCCACTGGCAGCATCACCCCTGGAGATGCCAGGTGTGGAATGGGAGAAGCCCGGCACCGCCATCCCACTTGTGGGCCAAGACATAATCGACCTGCAGACAGAAGTGTGATGGCCTTGCTTTAAAACATCTTGTTCACCAGTGTCTCCTTTTGGTTTGGGGAGGAAAAAAAGAGGGCAGAATCCAAAGGGAAATTTGGGGATGGAAAATGGAGATGGATAGAGTGGCTCAGAAGAGGGAACGTGAAGAGAACCTAAAACCATGTCCTAAGTATTCAAAGTATTAACAAGGGGAAGACAGAAGAAAAGCCGCTTCGTTGCGAAGTAGTAATTTGTGTAGCGAGTTGTAGCTCTCAACCATTGTGTTACAAAAGACGGGGGAAGGTAGGTCATGGAAAGGTGGATGGATCTGATGGTGTGGCTTTGGTTCTCCTCTGGGCATAAAGAGGTTCTCAACGATCCGGCGAGAGCTTCTGTAACTCTTCCGTCTGGTCCAGGAGAGGTGTGGTCGTCATGCCTGTGCCTTTCGTTCAGTATTTTGTTCGGGTTCAGCATAGAAAGAGCAGCTGGTCGCTCTGCTGTACAAGCTCGACTTCCTCCAGCATCTCTCTTCTCGCCGTGAGAGAAAGGCAAAAGCGCCGAGTGACTTCCTTGCAGCCTCAACGTGGACAGAGCACATTGCCAAAGTTTTGCGCTGTGGTTATGTTTTTATCGCTTTGTCTGGAGCTGCTTCTTCAGAGCTTATTATAGACTCTTCCACCGAACTCTATTCAGAGATGCTCAGCATAACTTTTCCTCGACTCAAGGCTTGAATAAGAGTTCCAATCATTATTTCGTTTTGTTGTTGATGTTATTATTATTATTATTATTAATAATGTTGTTACTACAGCATTATCATGGTTTGGTTTCCTTTCCTTTATGTTTGTCTTTGTTTCCACCGAATGTGGAATTCACTATTCAGAACATCCCACAATTCCTCAAAATGAAACAAGGAGCATAATGAAGGACAAAAGGAAGCAGCTTCACAGAGAAATCGTCACATGGACACCAATGTGACACTCAGAGCAAGTGCACTCTGGGTGCCTAAGCCTGGATTTGTCCACTGTATCATCTCATCGTTTGTGTTCCTTCCTTTTCCATCACCAGCTCTTTCACAGCCTTGTGAACTAGACAAAAAGAAAAAATACTCACAGACCCTAGTACCGGGCTTTGAGACAGCTCAGAATGTTGAGGCTGTTCTCATCCCTTCGCTGACCTCCAGCAGAACTTCCACAGTGCCAGTTGCAACCAGAGACTGCAAACAGACTCTAACATTGTGCAGACAGAGTGAATATTATATGTGCAATATGATGACGGATGCTTGATGCTCAAGCAGGGGTGATGTCAGACCTGTGGCAGATTTCTATTATTTTCACAATTTTTGTACCTTGTTTATAGAGCATATAGAGACGTTTATGAGAACACTGTTGAATTACTGTGTTAGCAACTATCAAAGACTCTTTCTCCATGACCATGTGATGGATGAAAGCACACGACTTTGAGTCCTGTGATCAATATGAATTCTCGGAGATACAAATAGAGATATTATATATTGAGAGTAATAGATTATAGTGTTTCAGGTATAAGCCCTTAATTTTCTACTTGATGCCCCTGATTGTTGAATAAGTGACACATGGTCCTTTGTATTGTCCTGTGTTTTGAAACACTGTAACCTTGTGTGCCAAAAACCTTTCCCTCCTGTGGCAGTCTAACGGTGCAGGTGATCAAAACGTCTTTCTGCGTTTGTATGCCCTTATTCTTTTATTTCAATTGTTTCCACTTGTATAGTTTTCACAGCACAAAATCAATGTCTTATTCATAATAAAAAAACCTAAATGAAAACTAGGCATTTGTCTTTATTTTAAGATGCATCGAAACTCCACATACATCAGTCCACATTTCATAAATCGATCTTTCTTACGAAATGTACAGAGTAAAGTTGGAAAGTATTAAGTTACACAAGTAATCAAGTACAGACACCTTACTAGCAATTGCTGTAATGTTGAGTGAGCTCTCATTGAAAGTTTGATGGCTATGAATAAATAAGCTCCATGAAAAATGAAATGCAGCTGAGCTAAACTATTGGGCAGATACCCTTGTTCAGACCAAGTTTCAGTTGAGCTGACTAGTTGTAGCATATGGGTCTTGTTTAAGTGGCCAACAGTGGAATTTAAAGTTTTAACATTCCAATTTGGAGTCGATAGACTTGACTCCTGAGCCACCACTATCTAGGGAGTGAGGAATCCCCCTTCTCTATTTTGATGTCTGATAGACAGGTGAATGCCAGGAGAACATTACCTACCCGAATGCATTGTTCCTTTAAAGGTTGTTGAAGAAGTAATAATCTTGTGCTTGTTGTTTCCCCCTATGGGTTGAACATGCCAACTCCTCTCACAAAAAATGGGGAGATGTTGACTTTCCAAACACATAAGCGCTCACCTCCAGTACAGAGAGGTGCATGAAGCTGCTGGTAGGTCATCTGCTGGGGCTGCACATGTGTAAACCCCTTTACCCTCAGGTGGTAAGGGGTAAAGGGACACTTTATTTGTGCTGCTCCCAGCTCCCTTCCTTTTAAGCATGGACTAGATCAGATAATCAGATAATCTGTTTATATAATTAATTGTATTATAAGTAATCGCTAAGCAGAATAAAATAAACTAACCAGGATTTAAGTGAGTGGTATTGCTCCAATGCTAAACATCAGCACAATGCCTATAGTGAACAAGTACTTAAGTCAAGTTAAGTGATTTTTATTGTCATTTCACAGTGTGGCGAAAGAATGTTCCTCCAGAACCAAGGTGCTACGTAAAATAATAGACACAATACAACATAAGTGCATATGTGCAGTAACGTGCATGATGCAATACAATTCACAATAAATACGCAAGATAATGTACTATGAATACATAAGACTATTCCTGTGGAGGACTAGTGGTTAAGGTACTGGACTATGGATCAGAAGGTCCAGGGTTCAAATCCCACCTCTGTGCAGGTGTGTGCATTTGTAGTAAATGTCAATTGTAAACATTAGACAGTGCAAAATTTGATGTGTGAACAGGTTATTAAGAGGTGAGGATGTGTGTGTGTGTGTGTGTGTGTGTGTGTGTGTGTGTGTGTGTATAAGGGGGTATGGGGGGGGGGTCATTCCAGTCACTGATTTGACCATTCTTTCATGCCAAGCTCTGTTTGTTCAGGAGTCTGATAGCTTGCAGAATGAAGCTGTTGCACAGTCTGGATGTGAGGGCCCAGATGCTTGGAACTGTACCTGTAAAGGAAAGTTGAAAAGATACTTGAAGAGAGAGTTTAACAGGTCTTCTCATCTAACATAAGTGTCTGACCTAACAAATGTTTCTCTGGAAGAATGTGCAATGCTCATAGGCACAGTGGCTTCTTGTAGAAAGCCTTCCCAGAAGAGTGGAAGCTGTTATAGCTGCAAGGTGTATTAATGTCTATGAATTTGAAAAGGGATGTCATAAGACCTTCTCTTGTCCATACCATCTCTTGTGTAGTTATTGTTCAAAACTGTGTTTAGTGGCCAAAAAGTGTGTCACTTCATTTCTTCACAAGTTTTACTCTACTGCCCCACTTACAATACAATACAATAGTTGGACATTTCATTGGCTGTTCCAAATAATTCTGCAAGTTTTTAAAGCAACTGAGGTCAGATGTTTTTGTTAGCCAGTCAAAGCCAGTTATCTTTTAGATAGAGAATGTCTTTGTGCGCAACAGCTTTATGCCCTTCTGTTGATCCATTTTTTACTTTTGATGTCAATACTTCTCTAATTACTTCATAAAACATTGCAAGTCATTACATTTATAGCATTACAAATATGCTGATATTGATATAAGAAAAAACAAATGATGTAAATAGCATGTATCTTATGCAGCTTACAGTTTACAAGACGCACTCCTCACAATACTGCATTTAGCATTTTCTCAAACAACGTCAAACTTCTGATCGTGTTCCGAGCTAAAGCTCTAGCAGAGCGTATC
>JAVSBV010000029.1:283717-294947 GCA_033117975.1 Parotocinclus spilosoma | reverse complement strand
AGTGTTCCTGAAAGCCAACAAGTTGTACTTTGGAATGACCTTATTATTGTATCATGTTTTTGATCTGAGTTTGTTTTGCAGAATGAAATGTCTGAATGAGTGCTCATCCAAGACTGGCGATTCCATACTTTTTGCCAGGGGTTGTATAAACATCCAAATAATACATACTGTATGTGCAGGTGTTTGTTGGAAAAATTCCTCGAGACCTGTATGAAGATGAGTTGGTACCGCTCTTCGAGAAGGCTGGACCTATATGGGACCTGAGGTTAATGATGGACCCACTGTCTGGACAGAACCGTGGTTATGCGTTCATCACTTTTTGTAGCAAAGAGGCTGCACAGGAGGCTGTCAAACTGGTGAATATGTAGTATTAACTTGCTCATTACGGTGTTTCTGCTTGTAAGCCTTTATTTACTAGACATATACAAATCTTCTGGTTGGGTTGTTGATAAAACCGTTTCTGTTCTGTCGGTCTCTTGCAGTGCGATAATTTTGAGATCAGACCAGGGAAGTATTTGGGTGTCTGTGTCTCAGTGGCTAACAACCGCCTGTTTGTGGGTTCAATTCCGAAGAACAAGACCAGGGAGAGCATCCTGGAAGGCTTTGGCAAAGTGACAGGTTAGATGCCAGCCTATATAGCATTAACATTTGGAAATGGTTTTTTACTAGTTTCCCGTTTACAAGCGCGATTAATTTGGGTTCAAACATTTCCAGAGGGTCTACAGGAGGTGATTCTTTATACGCAAGCGGACGATAAGAAGAAGAATCGAGGCTTTTGCTTCCTAGAGTATGAGGATCACAAGTCAGCAGCGCAGGCTCGTCGCCGTCTCATGAGCGGCAAAGTAAAAGTCTGGGGCAACCCCGTGACCGTGGAGTGGGCTGACCCGGTCGCTGAGCCAGATCCTGAGGTCATGGCAAAGGTGAGTCGATTGAGAGCCAATGAGAAATGGAAATCTGTTGGGTTTCAAGAAAATTCAGAAGTGAAGTTCTAAACTAGGGTTTTTTTAATTGTTAGCAAAATGCTCTATAGTAGCATGACTATATAATGAAGGACTTGGTTAAAAATCATTTTTGGATTTCTGAATACTTAACAGTATTAAACAGTTTAAAATAACATTTAAAAAAAAGGTTTAACAAAAACTCATTACTCCGCTACAAGTAAAGAAATTGAGTTTTAAACCAGCAGCAAATTGTGCTTTCCGACCAGTTTCACAAAACTTAAATAACTAAGCGAGAATCAAAGTAAACAAACAATCCCATTTAAACCTTTGACCATCCTCAAATTTACCAGTTCCATGATGATCACTTTTTCACCCCTACAACTAAGAGTATGTCTTATTTGAATCAGTTGATTTGAACTTCTTTTCAGGTGAAGGTGTTGTTTGTTCGTAAACTAGCCACTTCTGTCACAGAAGAGATGCTGGAGAAAACATTCTCCCAGTTTGGAAAGCTGGAACGTGTGAAGAAACTGAAAGACTATGCCTTCGTTCACTTTGAGGAGCGTGACGCTGCAGTTAAGGTATTATTCAAATTGTCCAGATATTAATGCGCCTAATTCGGAATCCATGCTTCCCCAAATTCAAGTTCTAGACAAGGTATTGCTCCATCATTGATTATCACTGTGAAAGTGCTGAAAGCTTCTTTTCAGGGGGAAACCCTTTGAGTTGGTGATTCTGAACCGAATGTAATGTGTGTGCGCCAGGCTATGCAGGAAATGAATGGGAAAGAGCTGGGCGGAGAAGAAATTGAGATTGTCCTGGCCAAGCCACCAGATAAGAAGAGAAAAGAGCGACAAGCTGCCAGACAGACCACCAGAAACACAGGGTGAGACAATGTAGACAAAGAGAAGGTTACACATACCTTTTGTATGAATCATGGTCATAAGTAGCTATTTGGTTCAGAGATTTCTGTTTTTAGAGGTGGACGCTTGTGTGCTATAGCAGTGTAATATTCTAGCCCACCACTATAGGGCTCTAGGCCTTTCAGTAAGTTCATGCGTTGTATGCAGAGACAGCTGGCTGTGTCTTGGGGAAGGAGATCGTTGGGATCACCCCTAGTGCTGCAACACTGCACAACTACAGGCTTATCCCTGTGCTTGGGTTCACTGGGGCTGTCTACCTAAGCCTTCCATGCCCTGACCAGGAAAAGGGCTGTATATGTATTTATACATTTATAAAACATTAAAACATGCATAAATCAACAAATCATTGTAAAAGCATTATAAAGAGCAAAAAACAAAGCAGCTCAATAAACATAGCTGTGATTGTTGCTTTACAATAAATCCCTAGAACGTTTGACTAATGAACGTGTGTTCAATGCACCTGAAAATTATTTACATACTTAAACATTTTTAAACCATGGCACACACACAGCACACACACATTAGTTCAAATCTCTGCTGTTAAAAAGAGGCCAGCAGACTGTTGCTGTTTAGTTGGTGTCAGTCATATGGCATTTATCAGCACATTTTTGTGTTACTGACCGTCAAGCTTGGGAAAGTGGGAGATGAACACTAGAAGTCAATACAGACCAGAGCTTTAATAAGAAAATGAGAAAACACTGGAAAACTGAGTGCAACATCAAAATTGGTGTCCACAAATACTGATACAAGGAGGAGGGAACCCAAACAAGGACCCACAGCACTGAAGTAAATGTACTCAAAGCAAAGTAATGATGCATAAACTAGGAATAGCAGAAGTAAATCAGAACACAAACAAAGGTAACGCACCACACTGGGATTACCTGATAGGAGTGATGGAGGGTAGTGTAGTCTGGTAGTACAGTACATGACTCCTTTTAGTGGAATTATTACACTGTTTAAAATGTCTGCTATGAAACTGGCACCAAGCAGTGCTGATGTCACCTAAGCAGTGGCAAGCCATAAAAATGGCTATTAAAATGAAAGAAAGCGAGATGGGGTGTAGGAGGCCATCAGGCTTTGTGTTTAATCTGTTGGACATAAAAAATAATGGACATGCCAACCCCGTCTCGAAACAGCTTGTATCTAGGGGACTATATACATTTAATTATTAAATTAGATTTGTTTTTTTTTATCATATAACAATATAGAGCAATTACCATGTGACCCCTTGCTTTCCTGTCTCAGTGCAATTTTTTTGTCTGGTAGAAAGTTTCTAAATTCAGTTTTACGGTTCATTTTTTCCCCCCTCCCTTCTATGCAGGTATGATGATTATTACTATTACCCCCCACCACGCCTGCCGCCCCCAAGCCGCAGCCGTGGCCGCGGCGGCCGTGGCGGTTATGCTTACCAGCCTGATTACTATGGCTATGACGATTACTATGACGACTATTATGGCTATGATTACCATGACTACCGTGGTGGCTACGATGATCCCTACTATGGTTACGAAGATGTATATCCCATGAGAGGCCGCAGTAGTCGAGGGAGCCGCGGAGCTCCGGCCCCTCCCAGAGCTCGTGGTGTTCCAGCGTCCCGTGGCAGGGGTGGGTATGCACAGAGAGGTGGAGCTCCTATGGGAGTCAGCAGAGGGGGTCGAGGAGGGGGACGTGGTGGTCCCTTCCAGTCACCCAGAGGGGGGCGCGGCACCAGAGGAGCTCGTGGTAACCGCGGCGGAAACGTGGGCGGAAAGAGGAAGGCAGACGTGTTCAACCAACCGGATTCAAAACGACGCCAGACAACCAATCAGCAGAATTGGGGGTCACAGCCAATTGTTCAGCAGCCACTACAGCAAGGGGGCAACTACAGCGCCGCCTGGGGCTACGGCAATGACTCGCTGGAGTTCTCCCAGGATTCCTATGGGCCACAGTGGAAGTAGACGGCACAAACTTCGACCCCTGACAAAAAGGTATTTGGCAACAATAGGACAATGACCAAAATAATAAAGTAAATCACAACCAGTACACCCACTCGTCCTCCACAAAAAAAGAAAGAGGAAAAGAAAAACAATGCTGCTGATTGGCCGAAAGTGTTTGACTTCTATTCTCCTTTTCCCTCTGTAGAGTATGTCAGTGATACAATAAGGACACGCCCCAGAATTGGCCTCACAAATCCTGTTTGACTGAAAGTACGTTTTGGCTGAAGACAAGAATGTATCCCTTTATTGGTTTGCTCTCACACACAAGACTGGGACATTTCGTCTTAAATCATACACCACTTTTATTCCTTCTATTTGTTCTTTGTTTTAAAGCCAGCGATGAACATTTTAAGAAACGAAAACAAAAAAAAAAACCCAAGCAAAATCTTAAAATCATGAAATGGTCTTGCAGAAAATTCATGTTTAAATATTAAACCCACACATCCCCATACTGTACCCCCATACTATTAGCCCTCCCTTCCCTCGCTTATGCTCTCTCTCTCTCTGTGATTATCTACTAGTGGCATAGGGACTTGCTTGTAAATAATGGCTGTTGGCTAGAGCTTCGTTTTCATTTGTCTTTATTCGGAAGTGGAGAAAAGAATCCACGGAAGGAAAACTGTTTAGTAGCTGGAAGTACTGTTAAAGTGTATGTTTTGCATTTCTAGAAGTAGTCGAATTGTGTTTTTTAAACCTGATATAACAACTTCAAACGTTTTTCCTTTTGAGATTTGTTCGTTAGGATTTGGTTTGGCTCACCTTAAGAGCCGTGACAGTTTGTTCTCTGATGTTTGTATTTATAACTTTTTTTTTTTTTTTTTCTTTGTTCCGTTTCAATAAAAACTCATCCGAGCAACATTAATTGGTCAAGTAACTTGAAATTCCACTGTTTGTGATCATTAATTGACTGGTTAACCAAACATCCAACACACACTGAATATGGAATTTGAAGTTTAAAATGCACAAGAAACAATTAGCTGACTTAGGGAAAATCTTCCCCTCCTCACTGATGGTATATGAAGCTCACTGCATATAGAGTAGTGTTGCACCAAAATAAAAAATGTTGGCCTAAACAAGATTTGGTTGTTTTTTTAAATAAATTGTATATATTAATTATATATAAATTGTATTTTTATATATATATACATTTTATTTGTATTCTTGTAATCTTGTATGAACAGTGATTACAGGTCATAGGTCTAATGGAGATTACGATATGACTCCATACAGCTGACATTTTCACTGTTCACCTGAAGCTGCCCATACTGAATGCGTCTGTGCTAGCGAAGATAACAGTGCTTTGTTAGTTATTTTCAAAATTTGCCATCTGTTCTTTGAAAGTGGTAAATCTTGACAGTTAATTAATTTCATCATGCACACCATATGCTTTCCGCATTTATTATTTTTTTTAGCCTTCTCATGCTTTCACTCTGTCGTGACCCAGCCCTTGTTTTTTTCTGTCATTTAAACCCAAGATTGAAGCAAACTTCCACACACATTTAGAATGTTTTTGTGTGTCAAGTTCAAGCCTTTGTTTCCTAAACAATTAACACGATTTGTTAATCGTCTGCGTTCCTCTCCACTACCTGGCCCTGCGTGACTTTTCCTCCAATTTTTTTTTTTATTATTATTTTTTTTTAGCCAGACATTTTTTTTACTCTGTGGCTGAAAACCATTATTTTAAATTACAGCCAACTAATCTTATAACAATTGAACATAGTATATTAAAGTCTGTAACATTTCTTTATAAACATTTGCACCAGAATGGAAAACATTCTGATATTTGTTATGCCACGCATGTTAACTAACAATATCCCTTACAAGACACCTAATCTGAAGAAACTGATAGTTAGTGGGGGGATAAATTATAATTCAAGCAGTAAAACAACTGACATGAGCTGCTGTGTGCAACTTCCAGCTTTATTCTTTTCATTCCAAGACTTGGCAAAGTGTCATGATTTATAGGGGATTGTCAGATGCTTTACAGAGCTCTTGCTCAGATCAAAATATTCACTGGATATTAGGTCTATCTATATAAAATCAAAAAACACTCGAGTTCCATGAGAAACGTACAATACCAGTTAAGTTTGGACACACCCTATTCCTTATTCGGTGGGGTTTTTTTCTTTCATAAAAAAATGGTGCATTGTATGTTAATACTAATGTCATCCAAACTAAAAATACATTTGGAGTTATTTAACAAAAAAAGTTAAACCGGAATATGATTTATTTGAGATCTGACAGTTTTGCACATCTTGGCATTTTCTCAGTCAGCTTTATGAGGTAGTCACCTGAAATGGTTTTTAGGTAATAGCTGTGCCATGTAAAGAGTTAATTTCTTAATGTATTTTGAGACCAGCAGTTGTGAAGATTTAGAATTGGTATACAATAAATCACCCTATTTGAGTCATGTTCTAAGCCATATTATGGCAAAAACTACTCAAATAAGTCAAGTCTGACTGAGAGGGACTGTGGTGGCCTAGCGGTTAAGGTACTGAACTGGGTTCAAATCACACCTCTGCCAAGCTGCCACAGTTGTGTCCTTAAGCAAGGCCCTTAACATTGCTTGGATTCTAAGACTGTATGAGCTGTAAGTTGCTCTGGATCAGGGCGTCTGCTGAGTGCCGTAAATGTAAATAAGTATGCCGAGGTGCAGTCGCAAAGACCATCAAACTTTGTGACACACTTACCCCACATGGCTACCCCACATGGCCACCACAGCATTCTGCAGCGACACACTGTCCCATCTGTTTTCTGCTTAGTGTGCCCATTATTTGTTTTTCAACAGGACAATGACCCTAAATGCACCGCCAACAAGTGCTCAGCAAATCTGGGAACCCCCAGTGTGTTGGGGAACCATTTTAGATGATTACCTCATAAAGCTGATTGAGAGAATGCTAAGTGTGCAAAGCTGTAATCAAAGCAAAAAGTGCCTACACTGCAGAACACCTTAAGTTTACTACATAACTTTGTGTTCCTTTATAGTGTAAATTACTTCCATATTAATTTACAGTGTAGGAACAAGTGTGCAAACTTTTAACTGGAACTGTAATGAGAACGTGGGAAATTCCTATTGGAAATCGTTAACCACCATTAAATGGTACATTTAATTACATAATATCGTTTAAACCACTGTTTTTAAGTCTTTAAGAAACAGAGTGAGAATAGAACGGAAAGTCCTGAGGACACCGCAGCTTTTAAAAAGTTAACTGTCTAATTTAAGTATACATGTAGCCTGTTTATCTTGGAAATTGTCCAGTGAGCACGATTGTGATTTCACAACGGGTTTTACTTCAGCCTTTCTACACTTGGACTGCAACACAGGTGCACCCAGCTTCAAGGCACAAATAAATTATAATTTTAAAAACGTACAGGGATTGGGTATAATATGCGCTGATGATGAAAGTGGATGAAGAATGTTAATAACTTTGTACAAGCATTTAACATATCAATATCAATACCTAACCAGGATTCTTTGGTCAACTTCCCTTAATTGTAATTCCATTGCTAATAGTATCATTTACACTAACAGTAATACTGTTTGAATGCTTGACACTCATTGAACAGTGGTTAAGATACTGGACTATTGACCAGATTGAGGATTAAAGTCAACTCGCTACCACACTGCAACAGATTTTTTTGAACAAGTGCTTAGGATGCATCTTGTAATTGTATTTCTGTTAGTTGCTCTGATTCAGGGCATGTAATGTAAAATATTGTAATGCCCTCTTGTGGATATAGAAATAATTGTATTGAAATGGTGTCATATAGTGGCTTATTTTATCTGCTTAGAATATATATGTAAAGTTTTACCATATACAGAGTTCCGGGGGTAAAATAGACCATGTTTGAATTCAGTTAGTTTTGATACAAATGTTAAGTGACAAATGCAAAATTGGCCAGAGCTAACATAAGCATGAATGCAAGTTAAGGAGCTTTCAAAACAAGAAACCATCCTGTGTGACATTAAAAATAGTTTGGAAATGAAAAAATGTCTTGTAATTGTGTGTCCTGGTGGAACTTTGTTGTATTGAAAGCAAGTGGCCTTTAAGAAAAAAAATGAGTTGCACATCTGAATTCACAGACTATATTATGGTCTTTGTTGTACATACAGAATTACAAAACTAAGTATTCACTGTTTGGGGTGGCAGTCACTGAAATTCTGATCCATTCCTCCAGGAATAAAGTACAGGATGTCCACAAAAGGTTCAGGAAATGACTGTTGGGAATCTCTTTTGATGCAAAAGCAAAAATGGCTGCCTGAGAAATCTGGGTATTGCATACAGATTTGTATGCTAGTGCCATGTTCTGCTTTGAATCAAACTTGCTTGCATTTTGCCTAAGCACATTCTCTCATGTTCTGATTTGCCTTTCTCCCGTTTGTGGTAAGTGAAGTGTTTCTGCTGCTCATCTCCACTGTATGTGATTGGTAAGTGTTTGTTCCTTTGTATCTGACTTATCCAGGTATTGGAGCGAGAGAAAGACGTTGCTAGCTCGAGGAACACACCAGAACTGTGTTCTTCTCCAGGGGGTGAGCTGGTCTTTCACACTCTCCTCTCTGTCTGTCTCTCTGTCCCTTCTCTTCTTTTTCTGTCAGCTATTGGTGCATTCTCACAAATGGAGTCGGGGGGTGGGGGCTGGTACAAAAAATACAGTAAAATACAGAATCAATATAGTAGGGCTGGTATATAGTATAGTATACAATATATAGTGTATATACAGTAAGGTGTTGTGGTAACAGGTAATTAAGCATTAATATTTCCAACATCGGCTGTACACTGCTCACAAAAAATAGGGGATGCTTTAAAAATCAATATCCCATAATGAAATGTCAGTATATTGCTGTATATTTCCTGCAATCACCACTTAAAGGCTGTATTAGTAAGGGTGTTATTAGATGCAACCTGCTAAAATGCAATAAGGAATATTAATACGACTCCACACTTGCAAAGCTGTTTCAGAATTAGTTGGGCTTAGTAAACCTTAAGACCCTTTTAAAACTTTTTAGCTGATCTGATAATCTTTAAAAAATCTCCAAACAATTCTCAAAACTACCATAAACAACTATATCAGGAGCGGATAGACTACTAAAACCAGCAAACTGAAATAAACCCAGATTTAGGATCAACCAGTGTAAAATACCAAGAAAGCAGATGAGACAAAAGCGCACACACAAGGTGTAGGATTGGACTACAGTGGTAACTCAGAATTTGAACCCTGCTTTATGTGACCAGTTTGAATATCAAACAATCCCCAAATTCTCCTAAAAATTCTGATTGGTAAAACTTGTGTCTGACTTCAAACAAATTTAAATTTGATTTATTTTTTATTTTATTTTATTATTTAAATTTAATAAAGTTTGCATTCAGAGATTCCAGTGTACAGGATTCTTCCACCTAAGAAATTAATGGGGAACACCAAAAGGTCAAGCATTATCACCAATACCTAGACTTCTGAAATGTTCCTGTATAAAACCAAATATTATATAGCAGTGAACATGAAAGAAATGTTCAGTATTGACCCACAAGCAAAACATCAGACAATCTTGTAAGGAATACAACTAAAAGTACACGTTTAAGAGCGTATTTGGGTACTATATAAGGTGGTATATAAATCAAATGTATCATTATTAAAAGCGCTAGCCAGTAAATGACAGGAACTGTCGGCTACACTGACTAACATTTTAAATTTACATTTTACATTTAATAACTAAGACTAACCCACTCTGTTCATGCAGGCACCAGTCACAGCTGGATCAGATAGCCTAGTTCCAATAGCACTGTGCAGTCAAGTCAAATGTATTTATACAGAACCTTTTATAAAGATATAGAGCATCGTCTCAAAGCAGGGGAAAAACTCTTAATGGAATGAGGAGCCATGAGAATGCAGTACAGGTACTCTGCTGGTATTTAACATCACATCAGCACCATTGGCTGTCTTAAGTGACGCACATCATGGGCAAATTAAGAGGAACCTGTCAACCAATTGCATGTCTTTGAACTGTTGGAGGAAACTGGAGCACTGATTAAACTCACATGAACATTGCGAGGACATGCAGAGTCCAGGTTCTCTGGGGCTGTGAGGTGACTGCTCTAACTATGGGCACCAACATGCTGTGTTGGATAAGTAAAGTACAACATGTATTTTTAAATATATAGATCTTATTTAAAATAAATCCTGGGCATTTATGTGTCGTAACCTGGAGTAGAGCTATGTCTCAATGCCAGGAGGTAAAGTAGTGCTAATACAACCACACCTTTAAAAAAAAAAAAAAAAAAAGTACTGGAACAGCATAGAAAATGTTATGTTGTGTGTGTGTGTGTGTTTTATATTTTATATATATATATACACATACACACAGTTGTGTTCAAAATAATAGCAGTCCAATATGACTAACCAGATAAACACTGTTTTTGGTATAAATTATATTACCACATGACAAACAATGTAACAGTTGGTGCAGTAGATTCTTACAAAACCAGCTCAGGACTCAGCATTCATGATGTGCATGCTCTTGAGTCTGTGTATTTGCATAATTAATTGAAAAGGGTGTGCTGCCCCTTCTAGACCGCTCGGACCTAGCTGTTAAGAGGTGTTTGGGGCAGAAGTTCTGTTAGTGCACACACAGGTTCTGGGCAGTCCACTGTTCCCGGACCATTTCCATTCCATTGCTCTTAGCAGAAATATTTTGTAATGGTGCCAGTTAATTGTCATTGTCACCATCTGTATCACCATTATCACTATCGGTTTTTATGGGGCCGACTGGGACACCAGCTTCAGCAAGCAACACCAGTGGGAAAATGTGCCACAGGATGCCATACAGAACCTGTTTGATACCAAATGCCCAACCGTATCCCATCCTTTATCCAGGCTAGAGGTGGCCCAACAGTGTAACTAGAGCTTTTTGAATTTTGCAGCAATCCAACTCTTTTATCTGGGTGCATATTTTTGTCAATGAGTATAGTTTGTATAGTACTGATTCTGTCTAAATTAAAATAAAAGTCTTTAAAAACTCAGCCAGTTCTTAAATAGTTCAGCAGATTTGCTGACGATCTATTCTTGCATGCTTTTAGGTCATCTAGATGCATGATACCGTTTAGGACTATGGACAAAAACTATGTAATTCAACTTCAGTACATGCAAACTGCTTTAAACCGAAAGAAAAAACTTAAGCTATTACATCTCCTATGGCTAGAAATGGATTTCCAGAAAAAGCGGATTCTAAAAAAGTTGGGACACTAAACAAATTGTGAATAAAAACTGAATGCAATGATGCGGAGATGGCAAATGTCAATATTCTATTTGTAATAGAACAAATCAAAAGTTTAATCTGAGTAAATGTAACATTTTAAAGGAAAAATATGTTGCTTCAAAATTTCAGTGTCAACAAATC
>JAVSBV010000029.1:270248-283617 GCA_033117975.1 Parotocinclus spilosoma | reverse complement strand
CAGGCTGGTCCAATTTTGCCATGAAACCTCCCACACTAAAATGACAGGTGTTTCAGTTTCATTGTCCAACCCCTGTATAATACGTATCAATTGTAAGTTGCTATGGATAAGGGCGTCTGCTAAATGCCGTAAATGTTAATGTAAATATAAATAACATTGTCAACCATTGAAATTGTCATTATATAATATTCTATTCTACCCATTGTCATTCCAAGCCTTGAAAGTTTTTGCATATCTTAGCCTTTTCACCCTGTTCACCTTCTGAAAAAGTGGTTTCTTGGTTACTACCCTTTCAAAAATACCATTCTTGATTTAGTTTCTTCGGACCATAGAAGCTTCAACTTGGCATCCCCATGAAGCTGACAGATGCTGCTAATGCAGTGTAAGGGGAGGTCACACTAATTACTTACCACTGTAACATAAGCTGTTTTTCATGCTCTTGTGTTTCCAATAGCCATTGTGAAATAGGGGTAAATAAAACATTGGTACTTTATTATGAAATCAGTCATATTATCATTTAAAATGATTAGAAGTTCAAATTGATTAAAACACAGATTTGACGGCATTCAAGTGTACACATTTGTCCCTGAATTTGACAGCAGTCTGAATTTCAATTTTACTTTGACCACCCTAATTATTAGACTGGCATGTGGTGAGAGGAATTGTTATTGTGAGGAATGGTGTATACTTGGGTTTGGCTATATACACAAAAGTGGTTATACAACGTATACTGTAGGTGTATTAGTTAATTACTCATGCCCATCATTACATTACATGCCCGATTTCACAAACATGAAACGCTCCACAAATTTGTTTCTTTACATAGGCTGTGTTTTATTGGATTACAGCAGACAGCATCTGTCTTTTGGAGAGTAGTAGTAAGAAGGACCTTGTAAGTAGAGATTCGTAATACATGTGAAACTGACACTACTAAAGCAGTAAATATGGATAGTTTATCTGGTACCAGTTTAACAGTTTCTAAAGGCGGAGCTGATCTAGCACTACGTTGGTAAACCAACACATACAAAAGCTGGCGATTACGTGTTTTTCTTCCTAAGCAGGACAAAACAGATTTGCACATTTGTCCATAACAGCAGAGTGATTTTCCTTTTTTTTTAAATGTTTGTTTGCAAAATGTCTCGCTTTAAGAACTGTGATTATAGCAAAGGCAATGGCAAGTAATATCCCGAAAGTTAAACAGCACCTTGAATCAGTCAGTAAATGCACTGATTTGATGGAGTCCCTCCAAAGACAAACTGTAATGAAACTCCGGCTCTGCAGAACTGTTTGATGTATTGCCAATGCCTGTAGTGGTGCATGGTGTTGTTACAAAATGCAGGACATGTTCACTGAAAAGATCAGCCAGAGCAGAAACTGGGGGATACTAGCTCCCATTATAAAATGTAACAAAAGTTCCGGCAAAATTGTACAAATCTGTAGCAATACAGAAAAGATATTTACAAGGGCATTTTCTTAAAGTGTAATTATGCAGCAAATCCAGCTTTGGCACTCAATGGTCTTGATCCCCTGCATGCACTGTTCACCTTTCTCTCTCTCACTGCACTCAAACCATCACACAATGCTCCCAAAACATTCCAGTAGTGCCTCAGAATCGCTCCATGCTGTGAACAAGACCCTCTTCTCGTTCTAACTAGTGCTGTGAACTAGCTGGCACAGTGGAAGAGGGCAAGAGTGAATTCATTGGTTCCAAAAATACATCAACTACAGGAAGCTGCTGGTCTTTTCTTTCCCCATTTCTGTGCAAAAATTGACAGCGGCAGCAGTCCTTACCTGCAGAGAATTGAAACAAAGCCATCATTAGCACTCTAACAGCATGAGTCACTCACTCTGACTTTAACGCTCTCTCCACCTGCACGCATGAGCCGATGTTGCATGAGCGACTTCAGTTACTTAAATAATTGGCTAATAAATGCTCAAAATTGTGCTGCCAAAACTTGTCCTGTTGAGTTGCACATTTTACTGCTACTATATTATCTTTATTTTTTCATAATTACCTGAAAATGAGCGTATGAAACTTTAGCAACTTAATAAAGCAGCGCTGCAGGCTGAACATCAAAACATATTTAACAAACTAGCACACAGAGTGTCTTGTAGACTGATGTTTAAGGGCTTCAAAGGTAGCCCCGTATTTCCGAAGAAAAGCAATTCAAAATTCCATTGACTTGTAGAAACTATTTCCGACCGGGCAGCATTCCAACAGCATCTCATTAGTAAAAACAGATCTGTATTTCCTGAAGGAACTACAACAACGCTTGAAATGTGGCAAGGCCTCATATGAGTTTGTGTTGTAATACTTTTGGCCAAATGTGAGGTTGTGCTTCAAAGCATTACAAAAGCATATCATTATTACATGAAGGATTTCTTGAAGGAAATACAACAGTGTTTGAGACGTGAAAATGTGGGTTTGCATGGAATTACACACAAGTTTGTGTCCCAGTATTTTTGGCCTGTCTGTACTATGTATGTGGAGACATGGGGAGTGGACTTGTGCAACTGCTCTGTGAAAATGTGTCAGTTAAAATGTGAAACTGAACAATCTGTCATTGTATTTCTATTGCAGATTTCACTTAACGCTATTAATAATTATAAATTGGATATACTCCAACAATAGGTAGTACACCCCACAGTGCAGTAATTGTTTGTAAAGTGTTTGAACCGTGTCTGGACATTAAGCATTTCGGGCTGTATAAATCGCAATCATGTGTGGAAAAATAAGAATTAAAAAGAGTTAACAACACACCTTCAAATTTACTATTAGCCTATGAACTAATCATTACTATGCAACATTAGTCAGGTGCTTTACAAAATGTTATTCAGCAGGTTCTAGTTTGCGCAAGTTTTTGTGCAACTGGGGCTTGAAAAAAATTCCTTGCAAAGGAATCATTTTTAATTAACGTACCTTTAAAGAACACTAAAATCATTCCAAATTGCAAAGTGCTGCCTCTATTTGTGCAGTTTGAGCTATGAAAAGCTATTGTGTTTTTGAAGCTCTGCTATCTCTCTGATACTGTGGTTAACCATCAAGTCTGAGTTATTTGCATAGCAACTCAGTATTTCTCAACTCCCTTCTGCACAGTTCTGTTTTTCTTAATGGAACAACATCAAAAGGCCCAACCTGGGTTCCAGTACTTTATTCCACATTGCCATGGCAACAGCCAAATTTCTCAGTTGATGAAGAGTGGTCTATTGTGTCCCTTCAGTCTGTATAATCACTAAACTGGAAAAAAGAGGAAAATATGTTCTGTGACCAAACTTACTCTCTTCCTTTGCTGGTCCCCTTCTCGTGCCTTAATCCATGTCTGACAGCAGCTCTCGTGATGCCATCTTACCCCCTGCTGCCTCTTCCACCCAGCCCCTGCACTCCTCTCCACCACCCCCATTGTGACCTCCGTTCCTCCCCACTTCGGGCTCACGCTGACCCAGCGAGTTGCTGAACCACTCTTTGATCTCTTGGCTGCTAAGTTTGGCGCACTCTGTGGTAGGCATCTTCTGTTCCTGGCTTGCCAAAGAGATGCTACAGGGTTGATCTGAAATCGGCCGGCCATTCAACTCATTGCTACTTAGCCTGTGAAACAGCTCCTTCAGCTCCACTGTGCCACTTCTCAAGGCCAAGCGACTGTCTTTAAACCATCTGACAATGTCTGTCCGAGCCAAGCCTGTCTGTGCCTCCAGGCGACTATACTCCTCAAGCGAAGGCTGCCGTGTTTGTACAAAGACATCTTTAAGGAGATTAAGAGACTTCCTATCTATAGGCACAGAAGACGAAGTGGGGGCAACGATGGGAGGCAGAGGGCTTATGGGTAGGCCACCTTGCTTGTAAACACCATTAAGAAAAGCATGCTGGTGCTGTGAATGTGATCTTCTCTCTGTACTATCATTCCTCCTGGGGCCCATGGAATTTAACAGGGCTTTCTCCAAGTTGTCTCGAAGTGCTCGTCGTTCAGAGAACCAACTGTCGATCTCCTCTCTGGAGAGTCTGGTGGTGAGTGCAATCTGATCAACCTCATTGGGTGACGGGAAACCGTTTCTCTGAAAACTCTCTTCTAAAACATTCAGCTGCTCAGCAGTTTTCCCCTTCAGTCTCTCCAGGAGAGGGAACTGGCTCGGGACTCTTGTAGGACGCTCCTTTGGAGCAAAGTCATTATTTAAGTGCCGTAAACCATTGTGGGCAAGTGCACTATGGTCAGAAAACCAATTCTTACCATCCCCACGGGGGACGCAATTATTTCCATTCTGACTCTCTGCGGGTTGACTCTCAGAGCCTGTGGGACTCTGCTCCACTGTCAGCTCTAGTGGTTTAAACTCCAGAGAGAAAGCTGGGACCGAGGGTGGGGCAATAGGTGAGGCTCTTGCAGTCTGAATTATCGTTGGTCTCTTTACTTGAGAAGCTACCATGGGTAAGTTTAGATCAGTAGGTAAAGGTGACAATTTGTCTTTAGAAATGACAGAATATGGAGGAGCTTGATTTCTCACTTGTTGTGAAACTGCAGGCCTCTTCAGATCAGCTGACACTAAGGGCACGATAGATGGCCTGTCTCTGGGTAACAGGAGAGGAGGGGCCATGGATACCTTATCTTTGGGGGGTGGTAGTGGATACGTCATTGGCACTTTTCCCTTGAGCAAACCATAAGGGGCAACAACTGGCCTTTTCATGTCTGCAGCAATCACAGGGGGCAGCATGGATCTCTTACTTTCAAGAGGTGCAGGGGGAGGAGCCATGGGTGATCTCTCAAAGGGATAGACTGATGGAGGTGCCATGAGTAGCTTCTGTTTGGGGTCCTCTATTGGAATCATGAGACGTTTTGCTTCCGGGGTCAAAGCTGGTGTGCCCAAAGGGCGCTTGACTTTCTGCATACTATTAGCTGTCACAGTGACAGTTGCACAAGGCATAGTTAATGTGTTTGCAGTGGTAGAAAATGACAGGGTGGACTGACAGGAGATCACTGGTGCAACAGACTGGCTAGTGGCAACTGCTTTGCTCACTGGTGTAGGCATAACGGTGAAAGTGTGGTGAACAGGAGGCATGCAGCCATTGAACATTTTCTTGCGGGCTTCTTCTACTTCCTCCGGTGACCAAGTGATGCCCTGTTTAAGCCGCTGGGTGGTGAACCACACCTTGATCTGTTCTTCAGGATGCTTGGAAGCAGCGGTTAGCCAGGAGAGTTCTGCATGAGTTGGATAAGGAAACTTGTTGAAGGACGTGATGAGCGTAGCATTGGTGTCCAGCAAGGGATTGTACTTGCTTGTGTTCAGAGGAACAGCAATTGTTGGTATGGAGTTCAGGTTTGGTGGGCGCTGCAGAAGAGGCATGACATGAGAGAACCCCTCTAACATCATGGGCTCTGGAATAATGATTGTGCCATTTACATTGACTGCAGTGATCGGATCCTTCAGCAATAAATTATCCAAATTTCCCTCTACATCATTTCCATTATTTATGATAAGCTTTTCAGCATTCTGCATGGTTGAAGGGCACGAAGGTAAAAAGTCAAAGGCATCATTAGCATCTTGCATAAATGTAGATTCTGAAGGATTTAAATCCTCCTCGTTCTCTATGGTTTGCTCTAGGATGGTCTGATTGTCAAGTTTGAGCCGCTTAAACTTGAAATTGCTCTCACCTGGATGCTCCATTTCATTGTGTTCTGTGAGGGAATCAAATTTCTTGGTGCTAAAGTTGCATACAGCACACAGGTACAGAGGGTTCAGAATGACGTTGGGGTGTGTTGAGAAAACATGCTCCTTAAACTGGTTGAGGTTCTGTGTGGAGAAGGAGCAGTACTTACACTGGTAGCCCTTACACTGTTGCTTCTGTGGAGTAGGTGGCTTCTCTTCCATCTTTCCTTCTGCCCTTTCCATAAGACTCCCCTCATCAGCATTATTAGCCTCAGCCTTCCCGACTGACTCGTGATTCTTATCAAATAAAGGCCGCAAAGTGGGAGATTTGTCCTCTACAACTTCATCAGCCAACACATCCATTTCCATAGGACCACCCATAACGACATCACTCACAGAGACCATGCAGGGAGTGAAGGATTTCCGTCGGCTTGACATGGTAACTGTATTTATAAGGTAAAGGGAACAGGTTGACAGAGAAAGTTGTGGGGACTGCACAGGGAAGGGGGGAGGAATTGAAGTTTCCCAGGACAGGAATGGACCCCTGCAGTTCCTCAGTCCGCTCCGGAGACTCCAAGCCTTGGCTCCGGAGTCCCCTTCCGACAGGGAACATCAGCTCCAGTGCAGAGCTTCATAGGACCTCATTACCCACAACTCACCTGCACACAGAAAAGAGAAAAGAAATACTTAAACTAGCCCATCTACAAAACTAATAAACCATATGTAACCTGCTTCAGAGCATTGTGTGGCTTTAAATTAAATTCCACTGTAACAATCAGTTCAATTTCTTACATTTATGTCATTTATCAGACACTCTTATCTAGAGCGACTTATAACTGATTGTAATTGACATTGTAACTGAATGACATTCTTAAAGTTTGAGCAAAGGAGTTGCTCAGGACCAAACAGTGGAAGTTTGGCAGAGGTGGAAATTGAACTCGACCATAGTCCAGCACATTACCCACTAGGCTAACACAGTCCTAGTTCTTGGAAAGTTTTATACTGTAAATGATTTAAAAAATAGGTTAATGCAGGTATATACCTCAGATATATATGCATAACTCCTGTTAGTTCAGAATGCAGTGGCTTAAGTGCTAACTAAAACTAGAAAAAAATCACACTGATTACAATACAAAATACTTCTTGTAACACAAAACTCTCTACATGGCCTGGCCCCACCGTTTCTGAGTAAATTCTAAGCATCTTACAATCCAACAATTCTACTTTCTAGTGTAGGGCTGCTTTAAGTTCCTAGAATCCAAAAAAAGGTCACAGTATGGGAGAAGTATATTTGCACATGTCCTGCCAGCTATGAAATAACCTTTCCACCTTTGTTTGGTATGTTCAGACTCAATCCTCATGTTTAGACTAAACTTTTTAACACAGGCTTTTGGTAAGTCAGTTTAGACTGGGATGGCGGCTTGTCTCTGGCCTGCCTGCTTTGTCATACCATTGGCCCAGTAGCTTTTCTGTTGTTGGGCTGGGAGTGTCAGGTAAGGTTGTCCGGGTTGGCAGGGTGTTTGTTGTTTAATTCTTGTCATTATAAGTAGTTGTGTGGTTATCTGGGATGTCGGGTTGTTTACTTAAGTGCCAACACTCAGGTTCATTGGTTGCTTGGGCCATGGGTTACTGATGTATCATGTGATCCCTTTTGGCTTTTGAATGTTTTTTCCCTATTGATGCTACGTTGTTAAAGTTATTACTGTCAAGGCCTTAAGCTAAACTTGGAAAAAATGTGTTCTGATTGTTAACATCTCTAACTACATATTCTGTTTTTCTTTATGCTATCCTTTCAATGTCAGGTCCAGTTCTCTACATTTACTTCACATCAGAAATCGCTAACCCAACCATGCAGTATATTTTTTATATTTAAGATCTTGGCTGCCTAAACAGGTTGGGTGTTTGTCCTCCCAAGGTTTCTTCCTCATCACATTTAGGGAGTCTTTCCAAGCCACTGCCAAAGTAGGCTAGCTCAAATGAGGTCATGGGTCCAGATAGTTGTAAAGCTGCTCTGATACAATGCTCTGTTTTAAAAGCGTTAAAACAAATTAAAAGTAAGTTGAGTAGGGAGAATCATTTTAAAATCACACGCTAAACTACAATTACACCTTCTTTACTACACCTCCAAATGTATGTGATGTGAGCAGAGAAAATGGAGAGAGAACAACAAAAGAAAGGTCTATAAGTTTGCTGGAGAGGTCCATGAGTTCAGGCATTCCACAAACCCAGCCAGCACGACTCAACACAAAATGCAAGATTTATCAACAGCTTCGGCTAGAGACAAAGGAGGAAAGAATGATAAAAGAGCTGTAAAAAATAAAAGATGAATCAATAAGCAAAAGAAAGAGTCGCATTTGATCTAAACTGAGTTCAGACACCAAACCAAGACACTTCAAGGTTTATGAGCAGGAGGAATTCACAGTCTGAACCCTGTATTTTATGTCACCACAAATCACATCTTCAGTCATTCAGTCTATACAGTGACACAGCATGTTTGTGTCTGATAAATCTCCAACAGAAAATCATAGAGCTCTGCAATGACCAACAATGAAGCTTAGTTGTTTCTGTTTGACATAAGCAAATCTTATGAAGAGAGAATTCCTGAAGACAGATTATACATGAAATATTTATTTCTGAACTAGTTGCACAGATCAGCTAAACATCACACCAGAAAAAAGGACTAACACAACCTAACACTACAACGCAATGTCATGGCCTGTAATTTTGGTACTTTTCATGTTTGTTTTTTAAACCACGTCACGACCAGATTCTCAGGTCTGATAGCAAGATACCGATCAGTGATCATTTTTTGCCAGTTTGTCTATCGTCTATTCCACTTATGTGCCCTTATCCAGAGCAACCCAAAATTGATTCAGTCATGCAAAGAACAACCAGTTGAGGGTTAAGGGGCTTTCTCTTGGGTCAACTTGGCAGAGCTGAGACTATACATTCTGGTCAATAGTCCAGTACATTTACATTTATGTCATTTAGCAGACATCCTTATACAGAGCGACTCACAATTAATACAGTTTTACTGTCCAAGCAATTGTGGGTTAAGGGCCTTGCTCAGGTTCTTGTCTGTAGCAGAGGTGGGATTTAAACCCTGGACCTTCTGGTCAATAGTCCAGGTCCTTAACCACTAAGTCACCACAGTCCCAGTCCAGTTCTTTAACTGGTGTGTTAAAAATAAAAACAGTATCATTCATACCAGTTGAAAACGCTAATTAAATACCTATGGAAGTCTAGGAACATAGTTGTGAACATACAGATAAATATGCTTGGACAGTATGGAAACTGCACAGTTAAAAATGCAATGTATCTTACATTTACTTTAACTTTTTTGACGGCGATAGTATCTAGAATATCTAGAAACATTGATTTTTGTAATGGACCTTCATATAGTGAAAATGTGTATTGTGTGATCTTTTTTTGGAAAAATGGACACCATGTTATGCACGATATAAATGAAAAGTTCAAAATCCAGGCTCTGTCATGGTATGGGGCTATGTCAGTGCCCTCTGAAAAATGTCATCTACACTTCTGTGATGGCCACATTATGGCAGAAAAGTAGACAGACCTTAGAGCAGCATACTGCTTTGAAGACGTAACCTTTTCAGGGAAACCACATGCTGCACACATTACAAAGGCATGGCTGCAAGAAAGAGGGTACGAGTACTGTACTGGCCTGCTGCAGCCATGACGTGTGTTTCCAGTAGAGAATGCGTGGATAATTTTTATATGAAAACGTGACAATGACGACCCGTGCTGTTACACGTTACAAATTAAGATGCGTTTGCAGGACGAATGGAACAAAATAACACCTGAAACACAAAACCGTGTGGTGTCGTCTGTGCCAAAACATCTTTAAGAGTTGCGAGAACGAATAGCAAAATTAGTGTTAAATTATTTACTGTGCCAACCATGTTTGGAATGTGTTGCAGGCCTGAATATTGGTTATGAAATATCTCAGGTTCATACGGTCTGCAATGAAATAAAAGAGTAATTGTGAGAAAAATGTGAATGTAAGAAACACTGTGTTTTTAATAAGCATTTTCCATGCTGCGCCGACTTTTTTTTTCTGATTTGGGATCTGTAAGAGTTGCCTAGTAATGTTCATGGTTGTAATCGTGATTGCATTGTGTGGTGTCTCAGATAACAAAAAGGGACAAAGTCTTAAACTCGTGTGTTGTGATGTTCCTTTTGTCACCGATCACCGAGTGTGTGACTGATTCAGAAAATTTACCTTACAATAACAGCACAGTCTAGCTGCGGATCTTTCTCTAGAATGTCGCTCTCCCCTAGTGAGTCAGTCCTGTTTTAAGAACGGCTGATGTTTCATGCATTTTAGACATGTAGTGATGTATTTGTCACACGCTAAAACAAACAAACAAACAAACAAACAAACAAAACAAAAATAAATTGCAACAAAGCAATCACCTTTATAATAAACCAGGGTAGCACATCTAAATTAATAACTCTGACTGTTCACTTTCATTGCAATTTACTACATGTACATCTCCTCTAGATTAAACAAATGGCTGCTCCCTTTCAGACTATTAAATTGTTAAAATATGAAGCCTGACTTCATATCCACGCTTGTCGTTATGGAAACGGCAGAGCAGTGTGACCTCTGCAATGAATATTAATGACTCCGCCTCTCTCTCAGGTGCTAATTAGAAACACACTCACAGCCGCCCAGCGGAGCACGGACGGGTCCATACGTGCGAGCGTGTGTATGTGTGTGTGTGTGTAAGTAATGATCCGTTCCGGTTGGAGAGTGACGGGGCTACGTGCTGGCATCACCGAGGTGACGAGTCTGTCGTAATGAAACATGCATGAGGCGTCTTCTGTTCCCAACTCTCAATGCACACTCTGTAATGACACATCCATGCAATTTCACACACAAATATTTATTTTAAATATTAATCTAAATACATTTTCCATATAAACTTATTTTCGAACATAACAGTCTTGAATGCTGCACAAGCGTCAGTCAATGTTGAATATTTATATTTATAAAATTTTTTGAAATATTTAAATTTATACAGTGAAGTGCAAAAGTCTTATGCCACCATTAGATTTGTTGTTTTGGCAACTGTATAATGACCATATATAACACTTTAAAATTTCTGTGTCTAGTCATCGACAGACTTGGATTCGTCACTCAATGATACCTCTTTTCCACCTATCTTTATTCCGATCTTTGTGAGCTTTAGAATCTTTTAGCCTTTTCATCCTGTTCACCTTCTAAAAGCTTTAAGTGGCTGCTGCCATTAAAAGAAGCCATTCCTGATCACTATAACTACTTCTAACAATAGGGTCAACCTGGAATCCTGATGAAGCTCAGTTGTAAGGGGAGGTCACATTAATTACTGTAGTCTATAGACAATGCTTTTAAATAAAAGATACAGTTTTTATTTTTTGGCTATAAATAGTGAAAATCTTCACAAAAAAAGTCTAAATATTAAATGGCTGGTAGTGTACTATAAACAACCCTAGTGAAGTCTCGAAAATATGATCTTAATAGAAAGAATCTTAATATGGCTAAAATATCGTAAACATACTGCATTGTTTCCTCTATGATTTATACAGCAACGGTGAAATAAAATCAAAAGAGGTTCATCATCACTTATCGCACTTGGTTGTAAGTTACATTTAATTCATAATCTATTAATCAGTATTTCAGAGTAATTCAGAATAGGGCAGGAATAATACAAATGACCAGGCTGTATGAAACAGCCTTTCAAATCCCATGTTTTGGACTTAGCTAAAATGAAATAAAAATGAATGGGCTGTCTTATTTCTTGGTCATGGGCGGGTGCACGTGTTTGTGCACAAGCACTGACAATGTGAGCTATGAATATGATCCCTTTAAATTTATTTCATGTTTAAGTGACTAACCACTTTTCTAAACTATTCCTGACTGATAACTTTCAGTCATGTAAGCAACATCTATTCACATCTATCGTTTTTATAAAAGCAACAAAACATTTTGGGTGTACAACAACATCCAATAAAATGTCTATAGTAAAGTTAATTACTGTATTATAAAATATGGGCTCTCTGAATTTTAACATTCAAATAATAGCTCGGATCAAACTGTTTGAAGAAACCATTTCTAAGCCAGTTTTCAGTATGTAAAACGACCACCACAGTGAACTGTTATACACCAATTTGGTTGGCCAAGTTTGTATCATTAATTGCAAGTTTGAAAAGAGACCAGATTTGGAGCAGCAACACTCAAAGTTGTGGAAAAGGGCTGAAAAGAGAAAAAGGATAATTAGCAGAACGATTGCACCATCTCTGGTGTGATCGTGTTGATGACCAGGTTTTGGAGACTGTGCTTGTGAAAATATAAATTGTATTTCACATGCTGAACAGATTGAGATACTGTATATTACATTACTTAAAGCAAGACGCTTTATTTTCTTTAAATGCAGTATTTACACAAAATAAAGACAATAGGATTTTGGGTGAAAAAGTATCAGCACTATGGCCACATCTCATAATTTTACGCATTACACTCATTGGACATTTTATTGTTTCCTCCTGCCATATACAAACATTATGCAGATAAATAAAAACGTCACTTATCCTGATGATCACAGCTCTCAGCATTGACACACAAGGGCCACAACCTTCCAAAACGATTGTGTGATGTTTTAAACTGGCATTCAAGCCTAAATGTACAGTTTACATGTAGTATACTTGGCAACGTAAAGTGTCCATATGGGTCACCATAAGTGCAAAGCTTGGTCAGGAATGGTTTGAGAGCATATGAATGCACAGTGAAATGAAAGCTTGGTGTCAAGAAGATGAGCAAAAAAGCCACTTCTCTCCAAGAAAAACATCAAGGACATTCTGGAGGAAGTATAGGGATTAAACTACAAATGACTGGGGTGAAGTTATTTTCTCTGATTAAGCCAACTTTAGACTGTTTGGGACATCTGGAAAAATTACAAAGAGGAAGTCTGGAGAATAAAAGGTGAAGCATCCTTGGACCAGTTATGTGAGAAGTTGCTTCTCATCCAGGAGAGTGGGTTAGTTCAAAATTTTGCCTAAGAAC
Organism: Parotocinclus spilosoma; assembly: GCA_033117975.1. Lineage (NCBI taxonomy): Eukaryota > Metazoa > Chordata > Actinopteri > Siluriformes > Loricariidae > Parotocinclus > Parotocinclus spilosoma. Next base: position 270,917 of record JAVSBV010000029.1, on the reverse strand, counting down.
ACTGCCATCAGTAAAAATGCTATCAAAATATCCTCTAAGAGCAACTTGAAAAATGAATCATGTTTTTCAAACATGATGGGGCACCATGGCAAAAGTGATAACCAAGTGGCCCGGTGAACAAAACATTGAAATTTTGGGTCCAGAGCCAGGAAACTTCTCAGATCTCAATCCCATTGAGAACCTGTCAAGTCAAGTCAAATTTATTTATATAGCGCTTTTTACAATGATGCATTGTCTCAAAGTAGCTTTACAATATTACATTATCTTAAAAGGCCACTCCCAAGTTGAGCAAGCCTAGGGCAACAGTGGCAAGGAAAAAATTGCTGAAAGTAGAAGGAAGAAACCTTGGGAGGACCAAGATTTAAAAAGGGACCCATTCTCCATGAGTGGCCTAGATGTTAATTAGGTAAATACTTAAAAGTATATTAGGTAATAGTAAAATTAAGTAGGCAATACAAATTAAAACAATATAAATATTTAAGTTAATAATAAAATAAGTAACAAAATAGATTTTTAAAATCGGTCCTCAGTGGAAAATACTTGGAGGCACATCGTCTCTTGGTGACTAAGTGATGGACTAAGTGAGTTTCTGCACTCTGCACTCAACCTGTGGCCAAGCCTCAAATAGAGGGTGGACACACAAAACTTTAATAGTAAGTGCTGTATTTC